>CM056169.1:41570447-41775545 GCA_029691765.1 Entomobrya proxima | reverse complement strand
TTTTGCTCCTTTTGTGTTTTATAAATTTTACATTGCCAGAGAGTTCAACCAAAAATGCAGGCCAACAAAAATAGGTTTATTTACATTTCCAGAACAGCAATATTATGAGATAAACGAAACAAAGTAAACTAATGTAAAGACTAGATTTAAGAAATTGTTACAAATTAGTTAAGCTTTCTTATCCTTCTGATAATACATTTAGTGATTATCACTAGTCCATTCTCTTGAAAGGCATTTTGTTATATATTTTCGATTTTTTTGCATATATGTTATTGTCCATAGGTTGTATACAACTTTGCAAATACTATTTGGTTCTTTCAGGAATTCCAGATTTAGCAATGCTAAAACAAGCATTGTTTAAACCAAACTCAAGGTTTGTGCAAGCAAATACTAACTTTAAATAAGAAACCATCTTCAAAATCGAAATTTTTACCAGCAGTTTTATGGAAATAAATAACAAAATGCAAATGTTACAAATAATCTTGCATTTAATTGGTATGCTTTTAAACTGTAGTTCCCTTCCAATAGTTACTGATAGTGACTGCTTAGCAAGTGTGGTAACTTCGAGAAATTCTTCAGGCTTAGTAGAAGATTTTATGCACAAACATGTGCTGTTAAGTAGAGTGCAGGTCCCAAAAAATACACTTGTAACCCTATGGATGTATTATAATGTTCAAAGGTTAGATTTCGAATTCGATATACAAACACACTTGAAAAATTCAACCTATTTAATTACTCTAAAAACCAAGTACTTCCGTTTCTATGGTAAATGGTTCCCTGCAAATTGTACAGTGATATTTCTACTAACTAGCAATATTGAGGACACATCAAACGCAATCCAAAGGTCTGGCAACAAAAATAACGATCATGCTGTATTTTTTCTTTTGACAAAATAGAACTCATTTTCGACTGAAAATGTTTTGGATCCAAATTCGATGAAACCATTTGGTGCTCCTTTAGTGATGCTGACTTTTTCTTGTTGTAATCCACGGAACTATTCGGTGGCAAATTACTGCCCAAGCTGTAAAAGCAACCTTATTTCTGTACAGAAGTATGACTTTTCTTTTCTGAAAGCCTTTGGCGAGAAACACGTCAAGTGAGACTATTTGAGTGCTTCCATATTTTCGTTTTTCTCTCTTGAGCTGCTTTTCGCTAAGCAAAGTTAACAAAATGTTTTAACAATTAGGAATTTTTATCGACTTTGACTATCTTAGGTATGTTTTCGTGACTATGTTCTACCATTTAAAACTTTAATTATTTGAAAAAACCTTAATTAAAGTTAATTGCTATGTTAATTGTTACCCTAATTATCTCGCTTCCCCCCAGAGTGCCCAAGGATTTTTAATCGCAAATCAAATCTCCTAAGGAAGCTCTATCATACCTGCATTATATTTTGCTAATTGTTGTAACATAATTAGATTTAACGTGTTCACAACTTAGGAACGGCTTAACCAATATTGAAAATTCTTTTTATTTTTAAGTCAGGAAGTAATTTACTTTCATCCCAATAAAGTCATTTGGTTCAGTTTTAAAATCACAAATATGGGCTGTACCACTTGACGTGACTTTCACATTTGCGTATCAACTAAAAAAGGATGGCCTAGGACAACCAATTCCTATATACAGCATATTTGTAAACTACCGGGAGGTAATAACACAGGAATGCTTTAAATTATCCCGAACTTCAAAAAATCGTCGGATATATTACCAGCGCCTACAAGAATGTGAGGGGCACCGAGATATTAAAATCTATGATTTTCAGGATCTACTAAACGTCTCTTTTCAACATCAGGGAGCTAACATGTCCCAAAGAGAAATTCATTTGTCTCGATGGTATTTAAATGTTAAGTGGGAAGAAGGAATGCCATTTTGGTATCCAAATGAACTGGCTTATACTCGAGACGTGTATCTCATATATCACATCGAATCTAACCAAACCGCAGCCTGCCTACCAGTTGAAAAGCTATTCCATCGTGATTTCAACATATTATCTATAGTGCCTAACCATGTGGTGTTGGTTGCTTTTGTAACATCAATTTGTTATTCGTATTTACACAAAAGCCTATCAAGAGGTTTGAACATTATCTGGTTGTTTCTAGGTATACAAGTTGAACAGAAACCGGTTAGAAAAACACTGTGCTGGCTAATTGTTTCCATTCATTTAATCTCACTGGCATGGCAGTCATGGATATCCGGGGATACCCTAAAACTTCGCGAATTTCCGTCCAAAGGAACTCTAGACATATCAGGATTTCGGTTTTGGGCCAGCCTAACACTCCTTAAAGGACACTTCAGAATGAACAAAGTGCAATTTCAAAAGGCTTATGAAAACTTATTTCAATATACGTATTATGATGTGGACAAAGACCCAATTGATTTTAGTAACTACGGACATCTGGTTGCAAAAATGGCTACCATGAAACTAAGGGTAATGTCCTTTTTTACCACAATGTATTCAGTTGGGGTGATTCTGGAAACCGAAGTAATTTTCAACGAGCAATTCATCTGTAAATTAACCCCGAACAAGCGTGATGCGGAAGTAATTCACTATGACGCATTAAGAGTTTGGGGAAATAGCGCAGCGCAAACTATTTTACGTAGGTGGTTTGAACACGGCTATGAAACTAAGGTTAAACGAATATCTAAAGGAACAGCTCCTTTAAGGAATATGACAGTAAGACGTCTTGATGGATTTGCAACTCCAACTGCAATCAAATTTGAAAGTCCTATAGGTTGTGCGTTTGTCGGGTGTTCTTTTAAACTGGAAATATTTATGTGGATACGTAAAATGGTACTGCAATGTGAAATTGCAAGCTTTATGAATATTGATTAACTAGTTCAAAAATGTCATAGAATTACGGTAACAACTGTGTGGTTATGTAACTGAGGCAAAGCATTGCCATTCTAAGTAATTCTTGTGAAGTATTGGAACCATATGTGAATTATATTTATTAAGCTCATGAAAAAGCCTCTTACGAAACTATAGTGTTTCGTTTAAAATATTGTTATTGTGAAGGAATAAACGATAGTTCTTAAAGATAATTTTTACGACAAACTCTGAATTAATCTCATAAAGGGTTAGTATTTGTTATGGAGACATTTTTGGAATTGTGATATTTCGGAGCATGTAAGATTTATTGAGCTACAATATTTTTTAACACTTAGTACAACTAATAGTTAACAATATTAACATAAATTTTGATTCTTTGGTGCCTTTGTATCCAGTGCTGTAAAGTTCTCGTTTGGCGTATGCTAGAACCTCATACCCCGATTTTCCCGATCATGCTTCCACTTTAGTGGTGATACTTTTCCAAATAAATAGTATTGAAACCTTGGGGTAAACTGTGTGGGTTTTGTAGATTGGACTACCCTGCCTTACATAAATCCCAAAAAGTTTCGATACCTCTTGGCAGTTGAATGTTAGGAGCATGTTTTGATTTTGGTCTAGATCTTAGAAAGTTATTTTTGTAAACAAATCGCTGTCTAGATCTTGCTCGCTGCTCCTAAACCTTGACTGCAGGTTGGTGCTTCCGGCTTAGTGCAGGCTTTGATGCCCAATTTCTGAGCTTTAATTTGACCTAGCGTTTCTGGACTAAAGTTGAGTTTGTTGGCTGCAGCACTAATTGAGGTGGAAGGCTCCTCGTCGAACAACTTTGAAGGCGTCTTCAAGGTTTCTAAGGGAGCCACGGTTGCAATACGTTCTTCAGAGAACTTATACCCTGATGTTTTTGTAGTTTGATATCTCCAAATTATTTTATGTATACCAGCCTGGCGCTTACCATCTTCTACAAAGCGTTTCATTGCTTTGATCTTTGACCTATTGGCAACATTTTCGAAGCGGGATATAGACAGTTTTACAAACGTTTCATTCTCCCGGAATTTAATGATGATGCGCTTGTTTTGGAAACCCGAAAAATGCGTCATGTAATGGCCAAAGGATGAGCTATCTAACAATGCATTCAATTTTTTATCTCTTGCCTTCATTTGCATATTATCCCTATTTGCATATATGTCTCCATAACAAATACTAACCCTTTATTAGCTCGCTGCGTCAGCAGGTGAGCTTATTAACGAGTAGTGTGTCCGTGTGTCCGTGTGTCTGTGTGTCCGTCCACTTTATTTTTGGGGTCTATACCAGGCTATTTGGGGTCTATACCAGGTTATTTGGGGTCTATACCAGGCTATTTGGGGTCTATACCAGGCTATTTGGGGTCTATACCAGGCTATTTGGGGTCTATACCAGACTATTTGGGGTCTATACCAGGCTATTTGGGGTCTATACCAGGCTATTTGGGGTCTATACCAGACTATTTGGGGTCTATACCAGGCTATTTGGGGTCTATACCAGGCTATTTGTGGTCTATACCAGGCTATTTGGGGTCTATACCAGGCTATTTGGGGTCTATACCAGGCTATTTGGGGTCTATACCAGGCTATTTGGGGTCTATACCAGGCTATTTGGGGTCTATACCAGGCTATTTGGGGTCTATACCAGGCTATTTGGGGTCTATACCAGGCTATTTGGGGTCTATACCAGGCTATTTGGGGTCTATACCAGGCTATTTGGGGTCTATACCAGGCTATTTGGGGTCTATACCAGGCTATTTGGTGTCTATACCATCCTATTTGGGGTCTATACCAGGCTATTTGGGGTCTATACCAGGCTATTTGGGGTCTATACCAGGCTATTTGGGGTCTATACCAGGCTATTTGGTGTCTATACCAGGCTATTTGGTGTCTATACCATCCTATTTGGGGTTAAGATCGGGCTATTGGGGGTAAAAAATATGCTATTTGGGGGCAAAAAGGGTCAAATTCAGCAAACCTGGGTCCATTATTATCTATTATAGAGATGTTTTACCTATTGTAAATGGGCCAAATGGGGTATAAACCAGGTTAAGTGGGACCTAAACCAGGTCTTTCGCAGCGAGCATATTTAATGGTTTACCATTGTCTGGTTTAATATGAGCTTCCAAACCCTTGCGTCAAACATTAGTTTATATTCGCATGAGAGCATGGAGGCCTTGGCTGAAATGCTGGGATTAAAGAAATTGTTTTTGAGAACGACTAACTGTTGCATATGGTCGGCAATACGAATTGAGTTTCCGACAAAATCAATTTTCCTAAAGTAACTATATTTGTACAATGCGGTAATTCGCATTCATTATGAGAAG
The DNA here is from genome assembly GCA_029691765.1 of Entomobrya proxima. Classification (NCBI taxonomy): domain Eukaryota; kingdom Metazoa; phylum Arthropoda; class Collembola; order Entomobryomorpha; family Entomobryidae; genus Entomobrya; species Entomobrya proxima. Next base: position 41,770,371 of record CM056169.1, on the reverse strand, counting down.
ATTGTTATGCATAGATTTTGACTATGTGATAGGAAGGCTGATTTACGGATGCACTTGACAACAGCTTGTTTTCAAATTGTGGAAAGGTCTTTCATGGTGTGATAAGTGGAAGTTCAAAGAATTGCAATTGATCTTGGGTGTCAATCCGTTTCAATTTGTAATAATTTAATCAGCCTTGCTACCCGATTAACTTATCAAGCACCATTATGAGCACAACAGAAGCTACGTTTGTTCTGGAATTAAACGCGCCAAACGTTATGGAACCAGGTCATCTTAATAATCATCAAAGGTTAATATAAGTTTTTACTTACCAAATGAATTAGTGCGAATGTTATTTAGAAGTTCATGAAAAACATTTCAAGCAGCAACCTGAAAAACATTTCCGATGAATACAAAAGGTTGTTTGTTAATTCCACCAATACTCCAAGTGGCATAAAGAAGCAATTCAAAATATATTTGTCTTTAAATCAAGAGCAGAAACGTAACCAATTAATGACATCGATTCGCTTGAACCCGATATGAAACTCTATAGTTTCTCTTCAGAGAATGGCACACAGCAAAAATCTCAATATTTATACAGGAAAATAGAAAATGTAGGTAATGCCTTTAATGAACTCATTTCAAAACACATTAGATTAAAATTGTACAAACATTTCCTTATCAACTTTAATTTACACTAACAATTGTAAGTTTAAATTAAATATGATAAATTTAATGAATCAATTGAATGAATGACATTACTCCCCGATATGAAACAATCCCTAAACAATAAAATCAAAAATGTAGGTAATTAAATAAATGGCTTGTTTTTGAAACTGACTTTATTGAACTCATTTTAAAACTCAGCTTATCTTAAAATTGTAAAAAGTTTTTTTTTCCTTTCAACACTAATTTACATTAAGCTTAAATTTCATGAAGTGAGAATGGCTTATTTATATTTATTTTCATTTTGTAAAAACTTTCAAGTTAACTTCACTCTTTTCAGCCTGGTATTTCATAATGTATATTTTTAGCTTGCATTTAAAAGTCACCATTAATGTTGCGAATAAACACGAACTCAGAATATGGATAAGAACAAGAAGTCCTCGATATTTCTACTTTCCTCAAATTTTGAAGAGCTGTCCACAATTTTGAGACCAACTCAGTTTCCAAATAACTTCGTTTGTCATTTTTAGTTCCTCTTCCAAAACAACGGTACGTGCTCCTCGGATCAATACGCAAAACCAGGTCTTCCAGAGCAGAACTTTTCGAAACAAACTGTAGGATTTTACTGAATGGCAAAACATCATGCACTAAAATAATGATAACCAGTTTATGTAATCGTGTCATTTCTGGCAAAGGCTCAATACTTATTTCTGTTTTAGGAAACCTTAAGGATAACTCAAGTGTTTCTAAGGACGCACGAAATTTTAATAGAGCTGACCTAAAAACAGCACAGCTTCTGGAATCATCCCAAACCCAATTTGAATAAATGAGAAGCGTTTTTAGTAAGGGCGCATTTAACTTGTGTAACGTTTTCAAAACTGGATCTTTGTACGTATTGGAAAAACATCCCAATGACAGGCTGTTTAGTTGTGAAAAGGAAATGCCAGTAAAATCAAATCGCTCCGTACATAATTCCAAGCAGGTTATATGAGTATTTGCACGTAAGGCTGCTTGTGTTAACTTAAATGGCCAGCATATTGCATCCTGGAAATGTTTCATTTTCCGCAAAGGCGGAAACTGGTAATCAGGCAATTCGGAATTGGGATGTAGAAAAGCGTCAGGCTCAAGACTAATTTTTTCCAAATTAGGCATCATCCAAAGCCAGCTAACAAAGATTTCTGCTGTATATCCTAGCTCTCCCATACTGAGAGATGCAGTGTATATCAATTCCGTGAACAAGTGTCCATGCTTTTCAAGGAAACTTTTAATAAGAAGCCTAGAGGTGTTTCGCATTGTTTCAGAAACATGCTTTACATCCTCGATTCTCAATAAAGTGGGAGCCTCCAGGGTAATTATGGTTGGTTGGAACCTAATTGGTACGTCATTTTTTCTGTCTCTCCAAAACACTCCTTCTGCAACTTTAATCCAGATAACTTCCTGCTCCAATCCGGCATCACTAGCTTCCAATCTATCAGTTGACTCCTGTGACATCGCGGTGACTACTTCCGGTTCCAAGTGCAACTCAACCTGATTTGCATTTGTTTGCTGCAAGCCACTTGAGTTAGGTACCTTCTGCCGAAGCTCCTGAACCGATGCCACCAAAGCTGTTCCATCACCCTCCAGGTCTGTTGAATTGGTCCCGTCGGAAGAAGCTACAAGTACGTCTGGCACCAGACCACCTCCAATAATTCCTAAAGCAGTTCCTTGAATGTCAGTGGCGCATCCAGCATCGCCTTCCTTCGAAGTCTCATTGACATTCTCCAACGAATTACTCTCAGTTCCAATCACTTCCTCCACTGATTGTCCACTCAAACTTGCACCAATCCCTCCATTGCCATCGCCATGATTCACCGTGTCTGCCGTACCAACCAAGATTACAGATTCCTCAGTTGTCGCATCCTCCTCTAACTTCACAACAGTTTCAGCTGGACTCCCAGAATCCGAATCACCTGGAACCCATTCCTTAAGTACCTCCTCATTCTCCATTAGAACATCAACTTCCTCCTTGACTATGATCTCACGTTCCTCCACTTGCTCCGCTAAGGGCTTTCACCTCAGTTTTGATTTTGCCCGTGCTCTGATCCACGACAATGTAACTTGTCCCAGAGTTTCGCTTGACCTTCTTGGCATTTTCCTGCTTTTTCTGAATCTGACTCCGTTTCCTGGTCATCATCCCCCCTCCAGAAGTTCCTTGAGTAGACGCCATGGCATTTGACTGATTGATTGAGCTCCCTACAAATTGTAGGCTACAATCAAAAAATTATTCAGTTTTATTTACTTGAATCAGCAGAACTCAAAATTGAGTTGAGGATGCTTGCCACTAACGGTTAGTTTAACTGTAAATTATTTTACCATATTACCATTATTTAAGTAATAAATTATCATAACTTAATTATGGGTATGGCTTACCTATTTTAACTTTCTGTTTTTAGTTCTGTTAAATGCCAGAATGCCACGAGCAATTGATTGGTTACAACACCAGTCATAAATTATAATAACAGGAAAATACCCTTTTTCTGTCTCTGTTCTCCACGCTGGAATCAAAATAACTCACTCAAGATTAACTGTTATTCAATTCAACTTTAACCTCAATTCTTAATTAACAATTGTATAGGAATCACAACAGGTTTAGAATCTAAACTTTAGATCCTGAAATTGGAAATTCACAAATCATGAAAGCTACACCCACTACACCGATAACTCATCTCTCAGCTGGCTGGACTTAAAGTGCGGGCTACAAGTTGGTTGATCGGCTAACGAGTAGAGTTTGGCTCCTTTCTAAAAGCGTGGATTTGGTTACTGCTTTGAAAACAGTGCTTTCTCTTGAAGTTTTCTAAAAACGGCTGCTTACATGGCAAAAATAGTACTTAATAGTTTCGAAAAACACAAAAACTTAAAATCCCTCCTTAATTTCAAACGAATCACTTTAGAGCTTACTGTTGCTTGTAACAAACAGCTTGTTTCCCGAATCAGAATTATGAAATTGATAAACGACAACGCCGGTTACTACGTATAATTTTCTAATTCACATTATTTGAGGTTAGCTTGTAACCTTCCAAAATTATATCCCTTTTACGTTTCAGCTAGTTATATCAGAATTAGCGTAAGTTTTCATAATATATTTGGTTTTTAAAAAGATGCTGCATCATTAATTTATTGTTAATGTTTACACATTATTTTCTAAACAAATAATTGAGCTACAGACTTGCTTGGCATCGTGCAAATGTTTTGCAAGTGCAAATAATTCTAAAAGTGCACAATATTAAATACACTGCTTGTGATCACCTTGTAAAAATAAAATCTTTTGGAAATGAGGAGCGTAAGACATAGACCTCAGTGTATGTCTAACAAGTTTTTTTTAACGTAAAAGCAAAAAGCCATGCTGTCAGTGTCAACTAATTCCACTACTAGGATCAATACATATAAAATTGCTTTTCATACATCCGGTTTCAAATGACTACAATAAATTAGTTTGCTATTATTTTCAACATAATCGATACAAACCAACACACACAAGAACAAACACTTCTGTAAAGTACTGTGGTTAAGTCTATAATTTTGAGCTGAATACACAAGCTAATAGTAAATTCTTAATATATTCTAATACAAAAGTTACACCATGAAAGTCAACGTTTTTACAGTATTCTATGTTGAATCCATGTTTTTCCTATATTTCTGTGCCGCAGATATACTGTTCAAAATTGCAAATTACGATTTTGAAAACCCGTATCTTGGCAGAGGACAACATGTTGTTTCAACAAGGCAAGGAGTACGAATTCAGAATATCGAAAACTGGCTTACTGAATTTGGTTTAAACTCATACCTCATTTTAATTGATAACTGGGCAAATCATGACTTGTGTCACATACAAGCACCAATAATTGTAAGAACCCTAAGTGCAAATTTACTTAAGAAAAATGATTCCACAATGAAAAACAAAAATGAAAGAAACTACTGGAGAGTGATTTATTCGTCAATTTTACCAAACCGTTCACAACCATGGCAAGAGGATATAAGTTGTCCACACACATTTCTAGCTGGTGTCTCTAATAACTTTCAGCGATCATTGTGCTCAGAAATGAAATTGCTAAACTTTTCTTCAAACTCAAAACCATGGAATGGAAGAGCTCAGATAATAATCGACCCTGGCTATGAAAACAGCTTCAGGGAAATTCCAGTTGTACATCTGTTTGATACGGATGCTTCGAATTATGTTACAAATGCTCCAACCATCAAACCAAATGTTTATATGCTCCTTACTTTTCCTTGGACTGATGGCAATCATTTGGGAATGCTAGAACTGTTGTACAATGAAATAACTAAGCATCGATCTTTAACTCGTAGTCATTTTAATGGAAACAAGGACGACCCGAACAATCTTTATGCAGCTAACAATGTATTTGTGCTTCTGCAATCCAAAATATATTCTCAAAATTCAAACATCGTTGAAATTCAAAACTGGGAAGCTCTCTGTGTGCTTTGTGGAGATGATGGCGATGATTACGATTACTATGCTGACAAGGAACCGTAAGTAATTTATTTACGCCCAGCGTATAGAATATTGTTTGAGTTGTCCTGTTCCATCCGTCCGTCCGTCCACTCCATCTGCTATAGTAGCAGTACTGCTTTTGTTTTTGACGGATTGAGCACCTTACTACTCCTATCATTGAGCTACTTAAAATAGTATGTATACCAAGTAAGGAGTGGGAAATTCCCAATGGGAATTTTACCAAATATCACCAATTCCCGTCGGGGGCATTCCAATTAACACTTGATCTTTTTGATTAAGACTTGACCTTTTAAATAAATCATTGGCCAATCGATTAAATCTTGGACTTTATAAATTTCGCGCAAATACTCTTTCGCTGGGTGTATTTTATAGCTTTACTAAAGATTTATCTTATAGCGGCATGGATTTCATGAACATTTATACTCTGTCATGTAGATTACAAATTACTTTCCCTATTTGTTTTACAGGGTTGTTTCCAATAGGCTAGTGACCAATATTACAGACATTACTAAAAGATTGGCCTATCCACAACCATACTCATCCTTGCACTGGGAAATGCACACACCTGCAAATAGTAGATCACTAGCAACTGAAATAGCGCAGGTATTGGAGCTTTGTGAAAATGTGATGCTGGATTCAAGACGTTACCCTGACATATCAACTGTAAGAAACTTAGAAGTCCACATCAACGCACACATTTGGAGAGTAGTCATGAGCAACTACACAGTTACTTCTGATACGACAGTGTGGAACTGTAACTGGAATGCTAAGCGAAGTATTTCTGCAGTTCAAACCTACACACATCCGGTAAGACTATTTGTATTTTCCAATTTTGGAAATATTCATGGACCTTACGGCATTTGGATTGAGCAAATAACAAGCAGTCTACGATTCGTTGCTTGTGGTAGAGTTGGTGTTAATCCACTTCCGTTTGAGGAGCTGATTAAACCATACGACCTGGTATCCTGGATAATGATTCTAATGTCAGTTGTAACATTTACAATTAGCTTTTCTTATATTCGCCAAGTAAATTGGGACGGGGCAAAATGTTCTTGGCAAAGAAGTTTAGCATTTATTGTCGCACAATATTTTCAACAGAGCTTTGACTACCCTAAAAACATTTCTCACACAGACATTGGTAAAATAGTTTTTGTTACCTTGGCAATTGCAACAACTGTACTAAGCAATGCTTATCGTAACGACAACATGTACAGAATGATTATTCCTCGGGACAACTTAGAACTGAAAACTTTGACAGAATTGTTAAATTTCAAGTTTTTGATTTTCACAATAACGGCATCATTTCAACTTGGGTATATACACCCTCGAATAAAAAATTTTACTTTAGGCCAAATCAAAAGTAAAACACTGTTACATGACGCAACAACAACTTATGACGGGAGGCAATTGCTTTACACGGTAGAACCCAATTACAAACCAGACATAATAGATTTAACCACAGTTAAGAGTGAAGTCCTAGACAGTATTGAGGCTATGAAAGCTTCCAATGCTACAATGAGTAAAGATGAGTTGGCGTTGCTAAATAACTCCAAATTACACCAGAAAACAGAGCAGTTATTGTATAGCACCACGGTAAAGTTGGTGAGTGAAATATATGTTAGGAGTAAGAAAGGGTGGGATAATCGCGATCTTTATGAAGAGGTAAGGCGTGAAATTGAGATTATTTTTAAAAACAAGGAGTACAATCACATTGCTGAAAGCTTTAGGCTATGCAATGGAACTGGAGTTTTAGCATCAGCACCAATAATTCGCAGACTGGTAAAACAATATCGACAAATTCCTAAAGTGTTAGAACAAATGCATTTTGGAGAAGAAGCATATTTCAGATCGTTTTCTGTTTATATGGTTACAGGGTTAATTCCACCGTTTTTAATAAAGCGTATTCAAGTTGTGACAGAGTCAGGTATAGTGCTCAAATGGGTAGAATTTTTGCGGAAAATTTGGATATTACAAGGGTATAAGAGAGATACGGTGGTTGAAAAGCCAATTCTGGCAGGTAATATTTTAGTGATACTTGCAGTATTATGGTTTGGCCAAATCATTTCATCATTTTTGTTCTTGCTGGAAATTAAAAAGCGATTATTGGATTTATTTTCTAAAATTCTAAACGATGCAATACTATATATAATGGCAACTGAATGTATACAAGTAAAAAAGGTTATTTTGTATTTAAAAATTCAATACATTCACAAGCTGTTTTGCCAGATATTAAGTGTACTTTAAGTTCTATTCTCCAGAATGCGTTTTCATGTTGCCAGTGTTATAAAATTCAATGCAAAAGGATTTAGGACACGTTAGGGTTTACGAAAAACAGAAAAAAACTTTATGCAGCTTTTTGGCAAAAGAGTTCCGTAGCGCATGAGTGCTTGCTTATCAGCTAGTGAAGTTAGGAAGACGGAGGTTCTCGTCCAAAAAGAAAATTAAATGGTAACAAGCTATGCCCAAGAAATCTTCCTTCACTTTTGCTTATGACAAATGCCCAGAAAATCAAGCCATTCGACTTTACAAAAACTAAGCTCGTATGTGCAAAAAAAGAAAGAAATTTTTAAAAAACTTGTTGGCACAAAATATTTAAGCAAAGTTAATAATGAGTATTTAACAAATCATGACACATACATGGTACATAGAATTAAAATTTAAAACGTACCGTGTAATATGAATAAAAACGAATAAAAACTTAATGCTAAACCAAACTTAATTCTCGAAACCGCTTATGGATTGTGCGTATCAGTCCTGCAGCAGGACTTCTGCGGATTTATAATCAACTTAATAGTTTTGTGGCTACTTGTATACGGTTTCTAAAGAGAGCATATAACAAGTAAGAAATTTATTGGCAGTTTTCACTTAAACTGCACAAAGACAAAGACACGTAAACTGACACCGATCTGTGAAACGTTTAGGTTAATTACCCATTTCCTGTTATGTTATAGATATACTACTTAACTTATAGATACTAAAATATTAATTGTATGATATCCTGTTAAATTATGCAAAGTCTTAATTTCTTATAACATAAGTTTCTATATTAATGAACTCAATCTAAACACCATGCATTTTGTACTGTCATCATTCATTGTATGCCTTTATGAATATATGCATACTGTTACATGTACTGTAACTGTACCAAATTCATATAGTTAACAAATTGCAAACTTCACCAAGAAATCACAGTCCTTGTACTTGTTTCTCTTCCACTATCTAAAACAATTATCAACTTATTTAGCGCAAGCACTAAGCACGTTTGGATTTCAAGTGATAACTTAAAACTTTTTGTACAAAGATAAGTTCGTGCTTTATATAGTTACAGAGTTCAGGTTTTTACGCCAACTTATCGTTCGATATATTTTAGGAAGGAGTAGTTGAAGGTTCTCATCATTTATACTAATCATTTCAATTGCCAATCATTAAATTAATTTAGCCCAAATCTCTACATTACAATACTCCCTTTAAAACTCCCTTATAGGTAGTTGCCGACATTTTTAATTTCTACTTCTTGCCTTGTTGAAAACACATGCTGTTTTATGCTGCAGTACGGGTTTCGAAAATCGTAATTTGCAATTTTAAATAATATATCCGCGGCACAGAAATATCGAAAAACTATGAATTCCACAAAGAATATTGGAGAAACGTTGACTTTCATGGTGTAATTTTTGAATATTTCTTAGATTTTACTATCAGCTTCTGCATTAAATTCAGATTCTGTAGACTTAACCAAATACTTTGTAGAGTGTTCTTTTTGTCTGTTGGTTTGTTTTGATTAAGTTGAAATAGATGGCAAACTAATTTACTGTAGTCAGTTCTAACCGGATGCTTAAAAAGCAATTGTACTGTTCAATTTGTACATGTATTGATCCTAGTGGTGCGATAAGTTAACAGCAAAGCTTGTTACTTAGACGTTTAAAACATTGTGACAATATGTTCTAGGTTTCATGCATTTCAGTTCCATTTTTATATACTTTTAAGGGTTGATGCTGATCACAGTGTATTTAAGAATGCATAAAACATAAAAACGTTGTCTCACTGTTTAACTTTGCATATTCCGAAATAAAATGACTACTACTATGGATGCAGCTTCCATCACATTTTGATACCCATTGAATACATAAATATTTGTTTGCTTGGAAGATCGGTCATATCACAATATAATTTTAAAAGTTGAGCTCTTGAAGACAATATTCCTGTAATGCAAACAAGGCCTTGAATTCGCTTCACTTCTAACTAAATGTTTTACTAAAGTCAATTTGGTATAAGGTCACTTACCTTAATACTGTCTGCAAGTTAGCATGTTTTCTTTCAAAAACATTCAATTTTAATTTTGTATCATTCTTACTTTTAAAATACAATCGGGTTTTACAATGCAATATATGAAAAGATATTTAAAGTACGCTATGAAAATAATTAATATAAAAAATATTTTACATAGAATATTTGTAATTTATGTATTCTGTAGTTATTCCCAAAGACAGTAGTTTATACGATTACAATACAATAAAATACGCACGTATAAATTTCTATCCAACTTTTACAAAAGTAACTTTCAACTTTACAATATCGAGTCATTGTTAATGCTGCGAATAAAAACAAATTTAGACGAATTGTCCATGCCACCCAAGAATTCTATATCCAATTCTATTTGCTTCAAATTTGGAAGTCCATTCCACAACTTGGAAACAAACTCTGTTTCCATGTGCTTCCGCAAATTAACTTTCCTATCAACTAGGTAAAGTTTTTCTCGTCTAAAGTTACACTTTCCAAGGCAATCACACCACTGCGAATTACCACACGTTTCCAAAACCAAGTGCTCCAAGAAAAAGCACTTGGAAACAAACTCTAATATTCTGGTAGCCGACCACAAGTAATAGTTATATGTTTTGAGAACAAGTTTCTTTAATCCAAGCATTTCGGGCAAGGGTTCAATGTCATCATTCCAATCTAAACTAAGGTTTAACTCTAGAGTCTGTAAGCTTGCACGAAATTTTCCAAAGGCTAATCTAAGCTTGTGATATTCATCCGCGTCCAATCGATCAGCAATGCTTATCTTTTCCAGCCGAGGTGCATTTAATCCTTGAAGCGTTCCATAGAGATTGTCAGGGAGATCCCGACCATACAGAGTGCAAACCTTTTTCTTTGGAAGACTTGAACCTTTGTTCCAAAATATTGAGAGTGTTTTAAGTTGTGGAAGAGAAATGCCTGATAAATCAAAACCCAACATCCACAAGTTCAAACTAGTTAGCTGACTATTTGCAATTAGAGCTGCTTTAAACATTTTAGCTGGCCAGTATGCCCAGTTCGATGAATGACAAAAATGTGTCATTTTTGAAAGGGTGGGAAATTGGGTGACGTGCTTGCAAGAGCTGTAGTTAAGATCTGTTCCATCAAGACTAATCCTTTCCAAGTTGGGCATACACCAAATCCAACCAAGAATGGTTTCTGCGGAGTACCCAAAGTTACCACGGCTTCCACAAGAGCTTCGGGACGAGTATTCTAGTTCACGGAACGAGCTTCCATGCCTTCCAAGAAACTTGCCAACAATGTCCAGACTTTCGTTTCGCTTGTTTATACAAATTTCGGTTCTATCCTCAATTTTCAATAATGAGCGGATTTCGATGATACTTTCGTACAGGTTGAACTCAGTTGCTATACCACTTTGGCTTCTCCAAATTATACCTTCATCTACTTTAATCCAAAAGCAATTTTGCTGCAGTTGTCCTTCGCACGGGCCTTGCTTGATTTCATTAATTCCATTTTTCATAGACAAGCACACCAATCGGGTGTTCAAATAGTCTGACCTGTTGATCATGGAGTATCCATATTTCCTCCAGAGGACTTCTAGTACCTGAGAAACCATCACAAATATTTCATAAATAAATCTCAATTTTCAAGTTTAAGAATTTTTAAGTAGGTTTTTAGTAATTACCTGAGGAAACAACGTGACCACTTTATCAACCTTAGATTGCTCACGTTCTTGAATTCTTAAACTCTCTTCTTGACAAGCCTGCAAGTGTTCCGTTGATTCCTGTGACATCTCTGTGGCTACTTCCGGTTCCAACACCTCACCAACCTGAGCCTGATATTCATTTGTTTGCTGCACAGCACTCGAGTTATATAACTTTTTCTTAAGCTCCTGAATAGTCGCCTCCAAAGTTCTGAACCGTTGTTCAGCTTCCTCCTTGTTGTCTGAGTCCGCTTTCTGCAGCAACCGTACTGTACTTTGGAACACTTCTTGGGGCACACACTTTGAATGCAAGTTTGCATCATCTTCCAAACAAACCGAAGCTACTTCACCCTCCACCCCACCACCTGACGAATTTGACTTGCCACTTGTTTCTTCCAAATTCGTGTCCTGGAGCAGTTGCTCCAGATGCTTGATTCTCGTCCCTCTTTCATCTGCCAGCTTTTTCAGCGCCCTATTCTCCTCAGTAATCCTTCGGAGTTTTTCATTTTCAACTGCGTCTTCAGCATCGCTTTCCCCCGTCGTCTTATGGACATTCTCCATCAAATTACTCCCATTTTCACGGACTTCCTCCACTGATTGTCCCCTCAAATTCATCTTAATGCCCGCTGAGGTTCCAGTATGTTCCTGCACCGTGCCTTCCAAGACTACAAATTCCCCAGTTGCCGCAGATTCCACCTCTAACTTAACCACAGTGTCAACTAAATTCTCAAAATCCGACTCCACTGGGACCCCTTCAAGTACCTCCTCATTTTCCATCGGAACATCAACTTCCTCCTTCACTATGATCTCACGTTCCTCCACTTCCTCCGCTAAGGGCTCTTGTTTCACCTCAGGTTTGATCTTGCCCGTGTTCTGATCCACAACAATGTAACTTGTCCCAGAGTTCCGCTTGACCTTCTTAGCATTTTCCTCCTTTTTCTGAATCTTACTCCGTTTCCTGGTCATCATCCCCCTTCCACTGAGCAGAACATTTTAAAAATTGTTCTACTTTTGTTCCGTTCTGCTTCTACAGTTGTTAATGAAATACCAATGATGAAATTTCCAAAACATGGGCCTTCGGCCCATGTTCTGGAAATCATCATCATCATCATCGTTTTTTCGCCCATGTTCTGCGTGCATAGCACGTAGGATAGGTGATCTTCTGCAGGGTTGACTGTGGAGTCCACAGATTACTACTCTACTCATCACACAACGAGATTCATTGCAGAATTTGATACTATCAAATTTAATTGATAGGAAATAATTAAACCATTACTTTATCAGTTTAGTTTAGACACTTGTTGGATTTCAGTGAAATCATTTCACAGTCACAATGATCAGAACCACCCAGTTTACAGTTGGATTTGTAAACAAATTAGGATTCCGTGGAGGCAGCTCCATGCCGGACTTTCTGAAATGTGAAAAGACTAACCCTTGCGTCGTGTCGGAACCGATTGACTTTGATGGTTCAGCTGGTATCTCGTTAGCCGGAAATTGGAATTTGTTTGCAGTCAAGTTAAAAGCAATGCTGACCCAGGAACAGAACCTTCCAAACCTTTACAGTGGAATCAGTGCAGGGGAATCGGTTTTGGGGTAAGATTTTAAATTGTGATTGAGATTACCATAAATGGTAACCATTTAATTAAACCTTCTTATCAATTTTCACGTTTATTGCCTTTTATTATTGTCACAGGAAAGACCAAATGAGATTGATAATGCAGCCTATGACACCTATTAACCAGGAACTTTTTCAAGGACAAGAAAGAGTTGTAACCCTGCCCATGAAACTGAAGTTACTTCCGAACATTCCCATCTTATCACCCCGTTCAGAAAGGGAACAAGGCTGTTTGGTAAAACTAGCAAGGCTGTGTGGTCACCAAAACGTCAAGTTATCGCTTGAGTTAATTGCTCATCAAGCTCGTGTTCCAATGCAAGACAAACGATCAAGTTCCTACTGCTACCTGGCTTGGAATGAGGATGATCTTTCTTGGGAGGCAGAGAGTGAGGTGACCTTTTGCAAGGAGGAAATGCAAGAATTTGCAACGGAATCTGTTCGGTTTAAACACATCCGCACTCTGCGTTCCCAGCATTACCCCAAATTCCAATCTAAAAGCATTACGGAAGAGTCAAATATTGAGACTAGTACCATTCGATAGAAGAAGATTCGGACTATTTCCTGAAAAAAAACCATATGTGTCGGCGCTGCCTTGTTCAAGAGATATTGAGGTTCAAAGTTAGAGTCATTTTACACTAGGTTTCAAAAAGGTAAGGATCACTTGCATGATGTCCATTTACATGCATAGGTATAAACGCATAAATAGATGCGTCTTTTGAAACCCAGTGTATGAATGGCCAGCGTGACCTAAACTTTGACCGCCTATATCTCCTGAACAAGGCAGCGTCGACACATGGGGTGTTTCCAGGAAATAGTGCACATCTTTTTCTATCGAATGACACTAGTCTCAATATTTGACTGTTCCATTTGGCTTTTTCTAATGTTATTAAAGCCCGTAGATAGGAACAACTTCGCCGGTCTGTGATCCGTGTTAATGTGAACTTGGACTTGAATGATGTAGCAGTTAACCTGGTACTACGAAGGATTTATGGCAGGTGTGGAGACAGTTGGCGTTCACTGCAGCGACTGTTGGAAGAAGGGGAATTTTCGGATTTGGTGATTATCAGCAATCATCCAAAGCACCAAACTATTCAGACTGCAATCAAGTGTCATAGAATACAGTTAGCTGGTAAGAAGTGATAGTTATATAACTTATAAGCAATGTTGCATGCAATTTGTTAAAAAAACCTTATGTTAATTAATTTCTGTTTGAATCAAGGGGCAAGTCAAGTGTTTGCCAATATGATCCAAGAGTTCAGTTCCTGGGAGGAAGCCAAAACGGGCATTATCAAACTTCCAGAATCCGAAGACGCCATAAAAGCCATGCTTCACTTTATTTACTATGGCGGCACAGACCGAATTTATGGAAATGCAGTGAAACCGGAAGTAGTACTGGAATTGCTCCAAGCAGTTCACAAATACAACAATGAGAACCTGGTGGACGTGGCTGCTTTTGTGATTCATGTCAGATCAGAAAGTCATAAGACTTAAGACATTTAGTGCGACGTTGGCTCTGGAGTTATTCTGCTTTGCTAAGAATTTGGAGGGTCAAGTATGGACAGATTTGAAGGAACGAGCGCATGAACATTTTGCGTTTTATAGCTTTAAACATGAGGAACTGATGGAATGTGAAGTTTATCAAAAGCTGTATGAAATTGCTGAAAAACTGGGACCGGTTTTTATGTCTGTTCTACAAAAGATGAATTACACTGATGAGGACGAGAAAGAGGAAGTTGTGCCAAATGATTTGGTAAATGTTTCTCGGGATGAAGCTGCTTTCATGTATGATTTACTTAGTTGTGGGGAGGACTTCCAGAGTCCAAGAAGCCTGGATATAGCTGTGGGATTGATTATTTTGGCAGAGTATTGTGGGAAGAAGCTTCCTGAATTTGCAGACAATATGACTGGATATTTTTGCAAAAGTATTACTTATGAAGTAGACTATTTAGTCGATCTGTTTTGTTTGGCAAGGAAGAAAAACGGAGCTGAGTATTGGAACGAGTTGAAAATGGGATCTGTTCAAAAATTGAAGAAGATATTGATCAAGCAGCCCGAAGTGATCCTTGCTTCTGTAAAATACGCGGAAATGTTCAGTACAAGTGTTGAAGCTGCAAAGGAATTTACCAGATTAAGCAACCAGGAGTGTAAATGTGCTAAGAAGAGGAGGCTTGACTAATATAGTTTAACGCGGGATTTGAATGAAGTATACAAGTTGTCAATCTGTAATCATTGTTATTAAAATCATGTTGTTTTGAATATAAACATTGTTAACTTTGTACATCTGTGGAAATGTTACGAATAAATCTATCTGTGTTCAATCAAAATTGAGTGCTTTAAGTAAAACGAATTTCCTCTGTAAAAAGAATCAAGTCCAATATTTTATTCATCAGGAAAGAATCTTTGCTTTACGAAGTTTCTAGCATATCTCAATACTCGGAAGGAATGAAGAGTTAAGCATTTCTCAACTTTTCCTGATTTTATTCAATTTTAATGAAAACTATCAAATATATAAAGTTACTATGACAATGTTTGGTTAATTGAAATGCTAATGCATGAACATAGTTTAAACATGATGTTTATGACAACGCCAGAGCTAAAATTTAGTCATCACTTTTGAATCTTTGATATACGGCTCTGCCCTATGTCGTACATTATTTGCCCGGTTGAAAATTTCTGAAGCTTCTAGGAAGCGTTCTTTTCGTTTTATTGTAAATCCTGGATATAATTGCAATTGTGGGATTATTTTTGGTTACAATACAATTCTGACTTTCCCAAAATTAATATTATATGTTTTTTCATGCCATTTTAAATGCAATGTTTTTAATTCTACTGAAATACTGTTTCTGATCGTACATGATAAAACAACAAATTAAAATGTTGAAACGATAAAACAAGTCAGCCTCAAAAAACGAGCCGGTAGATAAGTAAGTAAGACTGATCATTTACTATATTAGGACCAAAATCTCGGATATGTATATTTCGTGACCAAAATGCACAAAAGATTATTAAGGTTCACGTTAGTGAACATTTACTCCGATCGTCTTGATGTGTCTGGCCGTAGCTCCCTCCGTCCGTAAGCACGATAACTCCTCAACCGTTTGACCTATTCCAATTCCACTTTCAGTTATCGACAGCTACACCTCATGCGACGATCCCTATTGACTTTCATGTCAATAAGTCAACTACAAAGGTCAAAGGTCACCAATAGTCCTATATTTTTACATAGGACCTATATCATGCGGCACATGATTATAGGTTCATTTTTGATCAGGATTACAAACCTACCGTTTGTTTGTTAAAATTTAACTTTTAAGGTCCTGAAATCAGGGCCTTAATTTCCAAATCTGCTAATTTAATGGATATATGCTGTGCGGCAAATGATTATAGGTTCATTTTTTATCAGGATTACAAATCTACCGTTTGTTTGTTAAAATTTAACTTGATAGTGGTCCTTTAAGGGACCAAACAGCAGATAGTGGTCCTTTAAGGGACCAAACAACAGGTAGTGGTCCTTTGAGGGACCAAACAGCATATAGTGGTCCTTTAAGGGACCAAACAGCATATAGTGGTCCTTTAAGTGACCAAATAGCAGGTACCTTGTAGTTTACGAGTGAACCTTTCTTCAAGCTTACATAGGGTTTATTCGTATATAGATCAATACATGCTTACAAAGTCAGATACTAATCTAGTAACAATTACACTCGCTGAACTCATATCCTTCAAATCGCAAATTGCGATTTGCAATGTCTCATGGCCAGGCTTAAAACATTCATTTACAATTGACGTAGTTTACAACTACGTTGTAGCATAGCTAATTACATCACCAAAAATTCCGACAATATTTCTGAGTAAAAATCTAAAGTACTCGTTTATGGCATAAGGGAAAGGGATAAGGTATAATACTCTAATACACTGCCAATTATCATTTACAAATAAGACTTTTAACCCAGAAATTTTATTACAAAGCCATTCTCCTTAATAAGACTTATCTATCATCCGGTTACATATGTTTGTTTGCCGAAGCATTATGAAATAAATTACACAGAGAAGAAAAGCAGGTAATATGACTGATTTCTGTGAATTTTCTTCTATTTTCATGTTAACTTAAGCAATTTATCAACGGGGTAGGACAAAGAATAGGATTATCCAAAATTGGGACTAATTCAGTAAGATTCAGTCCCTATCAACAATTTAGCAAGTATAAAAGAACGGTCTTATGAAAGAATCCCCAACGAAAAAATCCCCAACGATAGAATCCCCAATTTTTTTGCCCCAAACGAAGAAATCCCCAATGCGTAAAAATACCCAACGAACTTTTCCCCAATTTATGACAAAATCCAACATCACAGTTGCATATAGTAAATCATGCAAATTACACCAATACAAAGTCCTGAAATAAGCATTATTATAATGATCATGGTTTTTTCAGGTCATTATACTCCTGACTCAAAGCTATTTACGAACTGAGCAAATGAAAACTACATTCATTTTAAGGTTACTTGTGGAACAGTAAGATTACAACCAAGTTCTATTCCATTTTCAACCAAGTCAAGCAAAGCCACAACTATAGCAAGTGAATTAATTCATGAGGGACAGATTTGCGATTCATTGCGATTCCAAAAGTAAAAGGCGTGACAATTGAATCCTAACTCAAAATCATCGTAATATTCCAAGTGTAATCTGAAAGACTCACAAGGTTGCTCCGCTGGCATAATTACCTATATACAAATACGGCGGTAATAAGTGCACATTGTAAGTCTAAAATGTCTGCAGGAGACATGACCACTTACCTCACAGAATACAGTACACTATACAAGAATGCTAAAGCTCAAGGCTTATGTGGCGACAACTGATGATGATGGTGATGATGATAAACCAATTATGTGTCTTAATGTAAGTACAATGGGGGGCGTATATATTGGGCCAGTAGCAAGACGCCGTATTCAAAACAAAGAGTGTTCAAAATAATTTCTCGTGTTCAGATATGACTTTTTAGGTGAGTTAAACAGCTGATGTGCTGAAAATATTGAGTTATTTACCGGAGATTCTGAGATTATACTGTCGCCACCTAAGCCTTGAGCTTTAGCATTCTTGTATAGTATGCTGTATTCTGTGCACTTACCTAACCCTTACCCTTACAAAACCTCTTACAGAACTTTCAAATAACAAGTACTTACTGCCAGATACATTGTAGAGCAGAATGAGTTTTTGTGGGAAATATTTTGCATTGGGGTTTTTTCGTTGGGGATTTTTTTGCATTGGGGATTTGTTCGTTGGGGATGTTTTCGCATTGGGGATTATTTCGTTTGGGTCAAAAAAAAATTGGGTATTCTTTCGTTGGGGATTTTTTCGTTGGGGATTCTTTTGGGACACGAAAAGAACGTGGTCCTACACTTTTGTCGTCATTACACGTTCAAGTTATCAAGTTTCACACCATTTAATAACAACCTTTGTAAAAGCTAGAACTTGATTCTAAATACTTTGGAATATTAAATTTTTGGTAGTTGTACAGATTCTTCTTCATCATTCCGGATCAACGTATTTACAATGTGTGTCACATATATACATGGTATATTATGTGATGAGGATCAATTGTGTATATAGATGTAATCACTAATACTATGACTAATATGCAAGTGCATAAAACATGCATCTTGCAATAAGACAATGTTATTATACTAACTCATTAATCATGAAGAATGAATAAAGTATTCAGTCTTACGGCTGGAGAGCTAGAGATAACATCTCTCTTAATTGGGCAGTTTAAAGCTCTCCTTAATTCACATATTTTTATTGTGACAAATGGTGGAGATGGCGAGTATGACAAATCATGACCATGATCAATCATGATCACGACAAATCCCGAATATGACAACCCGATTTTGAAATATTTAACTCAATCTTGAAAACCCTGATTATGACTACCTAATTATGACTACTCGAGTGTGACGTTACACGACTGTTTTGGAAATCGTCTAAGTAGTATAAAATAGTGACAATTATCCAGTATAGTACTCTCCCTGTGTTATTTTTAAGTTCATTTTAACGTGTACAGCCGGTAGTTCTTTCTCTTCCGGTTTGCCAGGTATGTACCTATGTATTAGTATATAGTGTTAATGGATAGGTAGAGCTTTCAGTGTTATTTTAAGGGGAGAATTGGTGTTGTTGTTGATGCGTGGGGGGGTAGGTTTATAGTTTAAGCTTATCATTTATACAGGTAAAGGTGGGGGAGGTGGGGATATATTATGTACGCGTATATTGTTATGTTTAGCATTGCATTTAGGTATGCTACCCATGTTTTAATTAGGTGTGCCTCCCCTTTTGGTATATTGTCCAGACTATTTATGCCTAATTAATTTGTAGGACCATTTGACCCATTGTGTGGTTGAAATTTACATTACATGTCATAGTATATACACTTGCTTACTTCCATTAATGCATTATTACCTTTTCTTCTAAATAAGGATAAATGTCAAAGGTCACGCTACTTGCTACTACTCATTTATCCCATTATTGTACGCATTTCCGCATTATCCATTTTCATAAAATGTTGGCACAGGTCATGTTTTGAAATGGAAAATGGAACAACACGTGTGTTTGTATGTCTGCTCTCATTTTCAGTTTTCTGTTTGAGGTAGTTTTGGGAAACGTTTCTGGCAGCGCTCCAGCAGCAGAGTACAACGATGAAATGAAACAAAAAAATGACATGTGCAATGATGTACCTAACGCATCTCTTTTTATTCTTTTCTTTACACTCATCACATCATTTCCCATTTTCTCGTTGTTGTTGTTGTAAAATGCAAAATGATTTTTCATAAATCTTCATCACACACTTACCACCACTACTGTTAAAAATATTTCTTCTTTATCCCATTTTCTCGTAGTTGTTTTTGTGAAATGCATTCATCATTTTTCATGAATCTTCATCCCACACTTACCTCCACTGTTTTTCTTGGACTTTAGTGGAAAATATTTCTACAGCTTCTATGCGCCAAAACTAAACTACGTAACTTTTATGCACACTGTCAACTTACACAATTGCATTTATTGGTTTTTCTTATTATGATGACATGTTTAAATGTAAACTCAGTAGCTCTTGATCATTTTACGTTTTTTCACGAGTAAAAATGATACAGTTCCTTGTACAACACGACAACCACATGTGTTGGTATCAAGTTTCATCTTCAAAAATGAATATCTCCCACGCGACAAACACTTTCCTCGTTTGCTGTGACAAAATAGGATTGTGAGTGAGGTTTGGTGCCCTCTCACACTACGCGTAAAAGAATATGAGCACCCACCACGTTGTTTGTTAAAGTATATTAGCTTTGAAATGTCAAATTTTTCTACATTTATTGATTACCTTCTTATGATGAAAAGTTTTGATGCCAAATCAGTCAAGTAAAAAATGACAAGCAGTATAAATCTATTTTTAGCAAAAGTTGTGATGCTACAAAAAAATGTTATAACAACAAAAATCAGTTTGGAATCGAAAGATACTGCATTTTAAACAAACAAAACGGGTGTACAACTTTTATCCAATATAATTTTTCTTGAAAGTGTGCATGTTATTTTGCATAAACTTTCGTGTACTTTACTTTTCGAGCTCAGTTGCTTCTCAACCTTCAACCCTTAAACATTGTTTTTTGTTTATCGTCTTTATTTGTGTTTTAAAACTGATTCAATGAATTAAACAAACTTGAAAAAAGTGTCAAAGGAAGATTTTGTGTTTTGATTTTGAAACTCAAAATGTATAAAGTGAAAAGTGCAGTGTCTGCTGCTCGGCGTGCCGTCTTGGCTGCAGCACAACCCCAGCAGGCTTCACCTCAACCTCAGCAGGGATCACCTCAACCGATCCCTACTCCCAAATTTCTTGGGGGAAATTCTCACCGACGTGCACACATTAGTATTCGACCTGGTGTGAAGAAACCCAAAAAAGAATTTGGATGTTGTCGAAGAGGTTGTGGCTTTGTGACCAATAGCCACGAAAAATTCATTGATCACAGGGACGAGGAACACTTTTGTACAAAGTGCGAGAAAAGCGTCACATGCAAGGACCGGCATGTATGTCGCCGACAAAATACGGAACCCATCCCGGAAATTGATCTTTTAGACACAATGTTTTGGGAGAAACATCGCTTGAACAAGGGAGCCGTAAAAACTCTGGTGCACGAATACACACCAGGACTGATCCAAATTGATGATGCAGTGGAAAGTGTTTACGTTGACTTGTATTTGTTGCTGCAAAAGTTTCTTGCTGAATACACTGGAATGATGGTCAAGTATACATTTATCGTGGCTGCCCTCAACCTAAAAACTGGAATCAAACGCGAAATGTACTTCAAGTCAAACTTTGGTCCAACAAACCAACAAATGATTTCTTGGAGAAGTTATCCAAGGAAATGTGGATTATATCAACAACATCATCGCCTTGCTTACCGAGGCAGGAAGCGGGATCAGAATACTAAATGTCAACAGCCTCGAAGTGAATATTGGAATTTATCGACCAACAAGAGCAACTGGTCATGTAGAGACCCCAACTGGATTAAAAGGACGCCACGGACTCTTGAATGTGAAATGTGAAAGTGATTGTTTCAAATACTGTGTTGTTGCGGCTCTGTACGAAAGTGAAATCTTGACCGACAACTATCCCGCCAAAGAAAAAAATGGAATAAATACTTACAATATCACGAAAAGAGAAAAACGAATCTTGGAAAATCCAAAATCATACAACAAGCTACTGGAAAAAATCAAAAGGGAACAACTCGTCGACTTTACCGGATTTGAAGATGCGTGTGATCTCAACCTTTTGGAAGAGTGGGAGGAGAAAAACAAAATTTCCGTCAACATTTACAAGTTTTGGCCAAAACAAAACTCTGTTACTCCATTTGTAACTACAACCAACTATTTTGGAACCGAGCGACACATTAGCATGCTGCTGTTGGAAGATGACAAGAATTCCCATCTTGTCCTACTCAAGGATCCCATCAAGTTTTTCCGGACCACCAACAGGAATAAAAAGTTCTTCTGCCCATTCTGCCACCACGGATTTCTAAAGCCGGATCACGTTACCAACTGTCAATTTTGGAGCAACCAAGGACTGGAGCCTCTAAAAAGTGAAAAGATTAGATTCAAGTTCCAGGATTGGCACAAGTGTCTGCCACCACCATATCGTCTGTACAGTGACCTCCTCTACATGCAAGATGAAGAGACAAAAACAACTTTAGTTGCTGGTTTTGGAGTAGCGGTAATGGGACCAGATGGAAAACTTGAAGATTCCAAATTCTACATTGGAGAAAATGCAGCGGAAAAATTTCTGGAATGTGTGTTACCAAAAGCACATGAACTTAAAGGAGCCGGCATGAACAAAGATGAACAACTGCCGATCCCGGAAATGTCAGCTGAAGAAAAGGAACAATTTGAAAATGCGAAACAGTGTGTGTATTGTTTCAAGTTTTTTACACAACTCAACCACAAAGTGCGTCACCACTCACACCACATCAAAGGATTCCCAGTTCAGTGTGTCTGTAATTCAGACAATTTAAAGATAAAACCCAAAAAACAGATTCCTCTCTTCAGCCACACCCAAGAAAAATTGGGTAACAACATGATAATTCAAAGGTTGAAGAAGGGTTATGCCAAAAAAATTACAATTATTCCGAGATCAAGGGAAAATTTTATGGCAGTTGTGTTTGACCGAACACTAAAACTTGTAGGCAGTGGCAAGTTTTTGGATTTTTCTCTCCAGGATCTCGTCACACGTCTTGCGGAAACTGGAAATAGTGAAAAGTTTCAACCATACTTCAACAAAATTGAACCAGAGATTTTGCATCAACCAATGTTCTTCCCCCACACTTGGTTCACCACCATGGAAAAACTACAAGCAAAGCAATTGCCGCCGTTGGAAGAGTTTAATGACATGCTAGCAGACAAAGATGTGGGGGAGGCCGAGTACAACAGTGCAGTGAAAGTGTTTCAAAAGTGTTCAAGTTTTAAAGATTACTGCTTAGTGTACTTAAAGAGCAGAGTATTTCAAACAGCAGCAGTTATGGAAGAATTTGGTGAGTGGTGTTTTGAAAAGTATTTGCTCACCCCACTCTACGATATGAGTTTGGCAAGTTATGCGTACTCACTTGCCACATTCAATGCGAGTGAAAAATTTGAGATCCCCACTGACAAAAAAATTATTGAGCTAGTGCTCAACAACGTGCGCGTGGGAGTCTCTCATTTAGCGAAACGCGTAGTCACTGCCAACTCTGAACGACTTGGCCACAAAAATGTAACCGATAAAAACCGTGTGGAAATACTCATCTGCGATTTGAATTCCCTTTACCAGCATTGTATGCTAGTACATCCCATGCCAAGTGAAGAATATAAAGTTTTGGACCCGGAAGAATACAAAGACATGAACATTTTAAAACTGAATGGGAAAGACGGAAAAGGATGGATACTCAATGTATCCCTACACTACCCAAAAACAATAAAATCTCACACGTGGAAATTTCCATTTTGTGCTACGAAAGAAAACCTAAAGCATCGTTTTGGAAGTGCGCCAAAAGCAACATCTGCTACACAAAACAACGATCCCGGAGCAACTTCTCTTGTGCTCACTCAAGAAGACAAGGAAAACATTGCCATTTACTACAAACTCTTGCAGTTTTTTGTGCGTCATGGAATGATTGTAACCAAAGTGCATCAAGTGATACGGTTTAAGGAGGATAGTTACCTTGCAGGATTCATTAGGAAAAATTTAAATATACGAAAATCTACCAAAGATAAATTCCACGCACAAATTTCCAAAAATATTGGAAATATGATCTTTGGTAAGTTCCTCAGTGTTAATAATAATTTGAACGTTCAGTGTGTGCTTACACAAGGTAAAGCAATAAACATTCTTGGCAGCCACAACCACAAGGACAGCAGCCGGGTATCGGATGACATTGGCTTGTACTATACCAGCAAAAAACGAAACCGACTCGACAAAAACATTTTAGTTTCCTTTGTCGTTTTAGACTTGGCAAAACTCCGACTCTATGAAGTCATATACGAGTACCTAAAACCAACGTTTCGGGATCGAATTACAATATGTGCGTCAGAAACAGATAACATTGTCTGTGAAATCAAACATCCAAACAAAACATTTCTACAAGATTTGCAAAAAATTGGTCATATATTTGACTTTTCAACGCTGCCAAGAGACCACCCGCTCTTTGATGATAGCCGTGCTAAGGAACCCGGCCTTTTAAAAATTGAATTTCCATACCCACTGCAGTATGTAGGAGTTAAAGCAAAGCTGTACTCGATAAAAAACATGTATGAAACATGTAAAAGTGTATATGTTGTTGATAGTGTAGAGTGTGAAAAGTGCCAAGGACAAGCGCAAAGTGTGCCAAAAGGATGCTCGAAAAGGAAACACACGCCACATGAAGTTTTTCTCAACGCCGCCACTGGGTCAAGTACTGCCTTTGAGACGTTTTGGATGACCAGGAAGGAAAATCAGCGAGTTTCTGTTACCAAAACAGAAAAAAAGACGTTCACCAACAATGACCAGCACCGGATCTGGATCGATTTCAACACCAGTGTGCCATACGGGCACGATATTGCAAATTTTGCTGTAAAAAATCCCAGTTTGGAGCCAAAAAATGCACATTTACAACTCAACATGTGCGTTTCCAGCACTTTTACAACCCGAAAGAGACCGTCAGAGACCGTTTGTGACCGACCAGAGACCGAAAACGACCCAAAACGAGTCAAACTGAACATAAAAGTGGACTCTACAAGCCAATTCAGCGTCAGTTGCAACATTGAGTGTTACCAGGATGGATCAATCAACAGTTTACGGTCCACTGGACCTTCGCCTTCGCCATGGATCAGCAGTTCAAGTGGTGGGGATGTCCAGGGCGGGGAAAACGTTCCTCACGCTCCAGATCGCCCTCAACCGGAATAAAATATTTGACCAACCGCAGGATCTGTGCGTTTTTGTCTACAACCAACACCAGGATGCTTACGACGAAGTGAGCAAAAAGGACAACACCATCATCTTTACCAACAAAATCGACGTTCTCGAGCAGTTCATCGTCACAAAAAAGTCATTGCTAGTTATATTTGACTTTTATATGGAGATGGAGTCAGAAATGAACAGATACATGACAACGTTCTTTGTACAACGCGCACATCATGAGAATTTAACAATTATGGTGTTGCAGCAAATGTTGTACGGGAAAAAAATTCGCGTAATGAGTTTGAACTGCCACGTGAAAATAATTTTTAAGTCTTCTGCAGACTCTAGGCAGATTAAATGTCTGGGCGGTCAAATGATGCCAGACACGCCAAAAGTAGTTTATGATAGTTACAAATTAGCCACCCAAAAGTTGTTTGGATATTTAGTGATAGACTTACACCCGCTAACACCAGATTATGCTAGGTTAAGAAATAGTGTAATGATTAATGATCAGTTATATAAGAGTATATTTACCCAAAAAGTTGTAGTTTTATGTTAAATGTTTGTTAAAAGTGAAAGTGAAAGTAGTATTTCTTTTGTTGTAATGTTTAACAACTTGGTATATTCGTTTTATAAAAAGTCAAATTGTAAATATGTAAATATGTAAATAAACATTTTGTAAACAACTAGGTTAAGCCGGAATAGCCGGGGCTCTACTAGAGGGTCTATAGTATTATGAATGAGTAACCCACACAAATTTTGTTTGCAGTTATTCATCCACCCAGACTATACTGATGAGCAGACGGGAAAACTGCGAAACCCTCTAATGTATTTGTAATGATGTGTGCGATTGAATAAATGAAATTAGTATAAAATCAAAAGTCATTCTGTGTAGACGTGTTTTTATTTCTCTCTCCACCATGGAGCGCATTACGATAGAGTACGATTTTCTTTTGGATTTAGCTCAGGCCAACCCAACCAGGCAGGAAGAGCTTCTCCAGAATGCGACACCAGAACAAATATGTGCAGTCATTCAGTGCATCAAGCTCTGTCGAAAGCATAATATCAAAGTTCCCGGAAGTAATATTATAAGTACACGTAAATCAAAGTTTGAAAAGTTAGTCAGAATTTAGAAGCGACAAAAGAAGGTACTCTCCCCGATTCTCCTCTCAATTTTGTGTGCTCTTATAACAGAAGCAATACATTATATCTACACAATGAACTAAAAATGGCATCTGTGCAAGAGTATTACATTGTGCCAATGGAAATTTACGAAAAGTGTACAGTGGAAACCAATCAGGAAAAGAATCTGGAGGAAACTCTGGAGGAAAGAATCTCCTCCCTCCCAAAAGGTTTCAAGTCAAGGGCCCGACGCCTCCTCGAGCACCTGAAAGATAAGCTTTTGTGGTCATCAACTGGAATAGTGACTGGATTCCAGAATAACTTGTACGACTACGTCAACTACGCGGTACGAGCAAAGCAGAAACCAACGGATTGGGAAAACTTTTTGGACCAGTTGGTGCACACACCACTCCATTTACTCAGTTTACGAGTGCAACAGGAAGTGAAAAGTTTAAAAAGAAGGCAGAAAAGATGGCGTCGGACAGCTACATCAAACGTGCGTGGACCACCTACTCCTAGCCAGCAGCACTCAAAGCCCTACATGGTTTTGTAAAAGCCAGAGGAATCAAGGATATCAAGGAAACGGAAAAGAAACTCAGCAAAATCTACGCCTTTTCCGTGCACAAACCAGCCAGGCGCAAGTACCCAACTCGACGAATGGTCCTCAAGGGCCCCCGGGAACACTTTTGTACGGATCTTATCGACTTCCAGAACTTCTCCAGGAGCAACAGCGGTTACAACTGGGTACTCGTCGTCCTCGATGGATTCACCAAGGAACTTTTTACGGAACCTGTCAAGAAGAAGACAACTCGTGAGGTGGCAGACGCCTTCCAGAAGGTCCTTGTCAGGACCCGACGAGCACCTGCAGCAGTCTTTTCTGATCAGGGAAAGGAGTACATTGGAAAGAGTTTCCAGGAACTGATGAAGAAGAATGGAATAAACCACTACGTTTCCAGGACCAAACGGAAAGCGTCCAGTGCGAAAACGCCATCAAGGGGATCAAGCACCTGATTTTCAAGTTTTTTACACAGGAAAAGACCAAGAGGTGGGTGGATATCCTTCCAAAGTTGGTTCAGGGATACAATTCCACCCCGCACTCATCACATGGATTCAAGCCGTCAGCAATAAAACCAAAGGACACGCACAAAATTATTCATCGATTGTACGCAAAGATGGCCCAGATGCCCCGCCCAGCCCCCAAATATTCCGTGGGTGATAAAGTTCGCGTGGCAAAGAACAGACTAACGTTTCAAAAAGGATATGAACAAAGTTTTAGTGATGACGTGTTTCGTGTGGCATCCCTTGTGCCAAGCAGTGTACCCATCCCCGCCTATAAATTGGAGACACTTGACGGCCAACCCGTCAGTTCATCTTTTGTCGACTCGGAGCTTGGTTATGCAGATCAGGACGACGACAACGAAAACGAGCAGCAACAACTACAACCTAGAAGGAAAAAGTTGAGAAAAAAGTAACCATAGAATCGTTTATGGTGACGTTGGTGAGCAGAGTTGAGGTTGGATCAGCAGAGTGATGTGTTTGGAAACAACACACACGCAAAGTCTTCAACACTTCTCCCCCGGCCACTTGACGTTAAAGGATACGAAGTGGCACTCCAAGCCATAAAGTTTTTTGACAAGCACAAGCCTTCAGGAGCCATATCAACAGCAGTGGATACCGAAGAGGACACAACAACCCCATTCTTTACACCCGGACAACTGGAGAATGCAATTGTCATCATTGACCAGAGCCAGAACCAGTTTAATGTTAGAAGATACAGCAAGGAATGGCTCTCATTTGTGGGTACATTAACAAGACGACTTGAAGCCGCAAATTATCCCGTCAAAATCAGGGTAACATTGGGACAAGGAGCGACCATAGAGGAAAAGCTTGAACAAGTCACTATGGATTATGATGGAAAACCAGGACACACGCTCTTCATCTCTACAAATCTCAGACGACTTTTGGGATTTACGGATTCTGCGTTTGTGGTAAAAGGACGGTACACCAACGACTTGACACCAGAATTTGATCTTTTAACCACGCAGCCAGAGTTGGTTGGATTCTTCCTGTCATCATCAAAGCACGAGACAACGTTTCACATGGAACAAATAACTGGCAAGCCAACTGCTTCGCTGATTACAAACGCAGTGATTGCAGCCCTACACGGAACGATTTATGTGACAAAGTTTAGAGTGCGAAAAGCAAAGAGAGCAATAGAGTTTACAGTAAAGCTATTCTGTAAGCTAAGACTCTCACTACTTGGGGCTGGACGAAAACTTTATGTTTAGTGATTCTGGGTCTGTTCCCATTGCCGCCCACTTGATTTCCAAGCCGATTGTTGCCGAGTCGGTGATCCCAGAATTAAATCCCCCAAAGAAACCCCACACGCGTTCCCTTGTGTTGGTTACTTGTGACATTGTAGCCAATCAGTACTTTTGTGGAAAAGAAATACCCCTCCTCGAAATGCTTGACCGTGAAGAATCGGAAGAGTCAAGTCTAGTTACACATCGGCCAACAGTTTTAGTTTATAAGCCAGTGTCAGTGCCAATAATTTCTCAGATCACGGTTGGAATTCAGACAGACAACAACGAAAATTTGGAGTGGACAGAAATACCAACAGTAGTAACACTGAGTTTTAGAAAAATCAAGTAAAATGGATATACTGTGCAACGAAGCAAGGGAGTGCAAAATGGAGCAAAGGAACGCTCCCAAGTTTGAGTCTCCAATTCCAGACGACTTGGTTCTTTTGGAGGCAACGCCAAGGAAACCTCTACCAGTCAAGCAGGAACCATTTGCACCAATGTCTGCGACTCCCATTGTTTCCCCCATACCAGCGCAAACCATTTCAAGTGACACGCCATCCTATTCTCAAAACGTCGACGAGTGAACAAAAAGACCAGTCAGCAAGTGCGGAGCCATCAGTCAATCAACAAGGACCAGACCAGCCGGACGTGCCAGGAAGCCATCTCTGCCAAAAAAGAAGACTACAGCCCACAAGAAGACATCAGCCACCAAGAAAAAGCCAGTAAAAAGGGGGAACGTGAAACAAATTTCCAGGAAATCTTCAAAAAAGTCCAGTGTGAAAAGGGGAAGAGCCAAGAGCAGCAGCAGCAAGAAACGCCCAGTCAGCAAACCCAAGAGGCGATAAGATGGAGGTGGATCAAGTTGAGGAGACCGGAGGGGAGGTGTCTCCTCGTGTCTACAGTACAGGACTTACCCTGACTACCCTCCCCCCAACAGACGTTTCAGTAATCTCTTCCCAGTATGAGGAGATTCGACCGATCGCCTCCCCATCTCCTCCAGATACTCCTCTTCATTTTGAGTATCCTCCAAGTTCAACACACTGGCTTTCTCCAGACGTTCAGATACGGATGCGACTCAAGATAAAAACTGGATGCCTGGAAACTCCTGCAGCGACATCAAAGACGGCGTTTCAAAATTTTCCCATCGCATCAGTGTTCCAGCACGTTGAAGTGAGGATCAACGACATCCCTCTCGCCCTGTCCAGCAACAACTATGCCATTGCAGGATATATTCACACGAGATTGCGGACTCCGGAGTACATGCTGCCTCAACAATACAACAGCGAGAAATGTTCAACAGAGGATACTTCAACTGCCAGCGCCGAAACCAACCTGGTCTACACGAGGATGAAAAAACTGGGAAACGAAATTGAAGTCCAAGGAAGGATACTGCACGGATTCTTTGAACATGGAAGATTTATTCCTCCAGGAGTGTCCCTCTCAATAATTCTTCATCGGGCCAAAAACACGCTTAGCCTGGTGGGAGAAGCTCCAGCAACAGGATCAACATTTGACGACCAAGTAATAATTGACGAAGCCGTGCTTGTCTGCAAAAAGTGTATCATCAACCCACAAGTTTCGGACTCGCTCAAACGGTAACTGGCTCTGGGAAAACGAATCAGATATGCCTACAGGGACTATGGAGTGAAATCAACCCACCTGCCTTCTGGAACCTACGACTTTGCAACGGAGCCACTTTGCCAAGGACCATCTCCCCTCGCCGTAGCAGTTGGATTTGTATCAGCAAAGGCGTACACTGGATCACCAACAAAATCGCCATTCTTTTTTGACAACTATAAACTGGCCAGCCTTCAACTAACCCTGGACGGAGACCCACTGTTGTACAATGAAATCAAGTACAACGTTGGCAAGAAGCAGTTTATGCAAGGATATTCAATGTTATCAACTTTACTACCACATGGAGTCTTGGGAAAATGTAGCACACTGGACGCTTTCCTCAACAAGGGAATGTTTCTCACCGTATTCAACCTGGCCGGAGCAGAAAAGGACGACAGATTGGTCAACACACCGACTGGACAGTTACAAGTTAGCGGAAGATTTGGAGAGGCGCTTTCAGAAAGTGTCGTTGTAGTCGTGTACATGTTGCGTCAAAAGCTTGTAGATATTGACGACAAGAATCATGTACACTTGAAGTAGGACTAAGCAACAAAAATTGTAAATAGTAGTAGCTTGTTAGCTTTACTGTAAATAAACCGATTTAACGATCATTTGAAATACGTAGCTGAGCCAAGTGGATGTCTGTCTGTCTGATTCTCTGACTCCATTCACCATACTACCCCAGGGGGATGAGAAATCAGGTTAAAAGTCATAGGATTATTTCTCATGATCCAATGAATCAATGAACCAAACTTGATGATTCTGACTAATTTTATGGTCAGGGGGGTTACCCCCCCCCCCTACTACCCCTGGGGGACAACCAATCTGGCTCAAAGTCAGCAGGGTTCCTTACGGTGGCCCAATGAATCACTGTACCAAATTTGGTGCGATTCTGACAAAGCATATGATCAGGAAGGTTACCTCCCCCTATTACCCCAGGGGGATGACCGATCAAGTTCAAAACCAATAGGGTTCTTCCTGATGACCTAATGAATCACTGTACCAAGTTTGGTGTGATTCTGACAAAAGCGTATGGTCAAGGGGGTTACCTCCCACTATTACCCCAGGGGGATGACCGATCTGGCTCAAAATCAATAGGGTTTGTCCTGATGACCCAATGAATCACTGTACCAAATTTGGTGTGATTCTGATAAACCGTCTGACCTGTATCGTGCTCACACACACACACACACACACACACAGACGGACGGACAAATATGACAATCTCAATACTAGCTTCACTATGCTCAGCTACGTAATAACAAATGGTAATACTAATATGTAACTTAGAACGTGACTTGGTTTCTTATAAACCAATCTCATGAAATAGATAGGAAGGTGTTAGCAATTAAGAAATCTAGATGTAAATTTAGAGAAATAGCTGTGGTATTGGTATATGGTATTGGTATTTGGTATTTGGTATTTACTTGTAAATAGTAGTTTAAGTCAAACCTTTGTTAGTATGTAAGTAAAAAAATCAAAAAAATGTAAAAAAAAACAAAAAAAGGTGTAAAATACAAAAAAGTATAGGTTAAGCCGGATTAGCCGGGGCCCAAAAGGTTAAAGGGTCTATGGTATTATGGATAAGTAACCAGTGCTATCACCAGCGCAGTGTTATTCATCCACCCAGACCATACTGATGAGCAGACGGGCAAACTGCGAAACCCTCTAATGTATTTGTAATTTGTGTACAACAAAATGTTTTGTTTTGAAATTTTAGGTTCATTTAAGGAGAGAACGCTGACTGGAATTTCTGTGATGCCAGAGGAAGGAAGAACAATATCAATCCAACCAACAAAGGGGACACTCTACACTACAAAACTACTGGACTTTATTTTTGAATTGAATGATTATCATGAATGTTTTGTTAAAATGAGAATTATGTGAATGTTGAATTTTGAAATGTTGATGTCATAAGAATGTATATGTAAATGTTTTTTGAGTATGAATATGTATCTGAAATAAAATTGTAAATGATTACTTGAAATAACCGAATGCAAAATGCAGCTGTCGTTTATTTTTCATAACCGGCACACCAGAAGGTGCTCATATTCACAATTGTCATTTTCAGGACAGTCGACACGCATGATACACAATTATTATGAAGATGAAGATTCATGAAAAATCATTTTGCATTTCACACCAACAACGAGAAAATGGGATGAAGAAGAAATCTTTTTTAACTAGTACAAAATAATGCGACGAGTCAAAGAAAAAAATGGAACGGTAGTGTGGGATGAAGATTCATGAAAATTCATTTTGCATTTTAGAACAACAAGCAGAAAATGCGATGAGTAGAAAATGCGAAGAGTGCAAAGAAAAACGAGTGGTGGTAAGTGTGTGATGAAGATTTATGTAAAATCATTTTGCATTTCACAACAACAACAACGAGAAAATGGGAAATGATGTGATGAGTGTAAAGAAAAGAATAAAAAGAGATGCGTTAGGTACATCATGCCACATGTCATTTTTTGTTTCATTTCATCGTTGTACTCTGCTGCTGGAGCGCTGCCAGAAACGTTTCCCAAAACTACCGCAAACAGAAAACTGAAAATGAGAGCAAACAAACACACGTGTTGTTCCATTTTCCATTTCAAAACATGACCTGTGCCAACATTTTATGAAAATGGATAATGCGGAAATGCGTACAATAATGGGATAAATGAGTAGTAGCAAGTAGCGTGACCTTTGACATTTATCCTTATTTAGAAGAAAAGGTAATAATGCATTAATGGAAGTAAGCAAGTGTATATACTATGACATGTAATGTAAATTTCAACCACACAATGGGTCAAATGGTCCTACAAATTAACATGTCTTTGACAACATATTACTTTTGTTGCGCCAACAGTGGAACTGGAAATTAAGGTTGAAACAGTTAGATCCATTCTGTAGGAACAACATTTGAAAACCAGAAATTACATTTAGTTAGTACTCACACTTACATTTTTAAATCATAGTTGTACCTATGTAGGTACGAATTAAGTAGGTAGATACCTAGTGGAACAAAGTTGTAGTCACTACAAATTTGTACCTACTGGAGCAGGTTAAGCAGGTTGGAGGATGAAGATATTTAAGTTTATAACGGGGTTTGAAATAAATTAAGAATACTTGAACTAAATACTAAAAATATAAAACGATAAATTGCCACAGTCAAATTTTTTATTTGCATTCCCGAAAAATGATTTTCTTCAATTTTTCCACATTGAAGATTTTGCTATTCGCCTGCTTGTGCAATCTTGGAATAATTTTTAAATAACTAAGCACCAAAATGTGGTGATTTAGGTACATGTTTGTGGTGACTACAAATTCGTAGGTTGAGTAATTACTGACAGACATTCGACTTCTACATACCAAAATATGTCCATTTAATACAGTAGAATTGTAGATTTTAGTTAGATATGAATTTCAAAATTATTTCTGAATAAATCGCTCTTGTGGAGTCGGAGTCATGCTAAAAAATCAGGTAGAAATTTATTTATTCTCAGATAAAAGAATCATAGTAGCAGTGATGAAACCTCTAAGTGGCAGTACCGATAGACTAAATGCTATAAAATATACGGGTTTTTTCTCACTAATGTTATCATTAAAAATTTGAATTAGTGTCATCATCATCATGTAAACGATTAACCTAAATCGTTATTTCGAGTTTAAAATATGACTCCGTTCATGAAGATTTTTTGATTTATGACAACTGGATCATAACTATTCTTTGAATTTGTTAATTGAATGAATCACACTACATTTATGTACTCAAGATGTTCCTTTCTCCAGTGACGAAGCATCTTTGGCAAGCATTTATACCCTTCCAACAAATGCTGCAGTTTATTGATTTTTAACAAGCCGTGGGGAGTTAAGCGTATTAAGACGGTTAGCACATTTTTTCATAGTAATCTGTTTTGTATATCCTTTTCCAACACTGATTACCTGTTAGCATTTTAATTTTTCAACACACTTCTTTTTGAAAACGCATTACCAGGTTGCACGGTAATTGAACACTTAACCATTTTTGCGACCATAAAAGCAATAGGCAATGTCGCTTGAGGTTTTAGCGCTTCTTCTTCGTTTCCGCTTAGTCTAGAAGTCGCGAATCTTATATTTCTTTTCCAACTAGTCAATGACAATTTGTCATTGACAAAACTCAAAACTGACTATCAAAATGGGAAAGAGGACACTACACCTTATCGTTTGAACCTAGGTGACGGATGGACTTGTCATTAATCCGAAGCAAGCTGCTTTTTAAATTGTGTTTTCTTGCATAAGTTATGGTTAAATTGGTTTTAACTAAATTTCATGGGTAAGAAGCTTTCCAATGCAATAATTCGCTTTTGCAGTGTTGGGTTTCAGATGTATTGGCTTATTCAGTCAACAAAATACTTATTCATACTGTCAACCGGACTATCCACATGCTTGAAAAAGGTTGTTTAGTAAGTTGTAAAGCATTATCGTTAAGATTCTTGTTTGCATAACTTTGCAGTTGTTTTTTTAATGCACATTGACAAGAATATGCTAACATGTTTCGTTTTTAGTTTTATTACAATCTGATTCAATGTTTGTTTAAAACCTTTTAACAATTTCAATATTCTCCTACACGTTTCTACAACGAAGATAAATATTCCTACAGCAGGCCCACTTGCAAGAACAACATAAAACAATATAAAAATTAATAATATATATAAAATTAATTTTGACACAACAAATACAACAAAAATAATAAACCGACGTTTAAGTATTTTATATTAGCAGTTTCAAGTAAATAAATATCGAATGCACAAATAACAGATAAAAAGTTCTCGTTTCTCCTTGATCTAATCGTTGTCATAATTGTTTTTTAAGTAATAACTCACAACTTATTATCACAAATATAAATTGATGTAACTATTTTTTGAGCTGTTCCCATAACGTCTTTCTGTTGTGTTATTTTTCAGATTTATTAGCTTAACCAGACACATATTAAGACTCAATTAGCCTGCCAACCTGGCTATCAAAATTCTTTAAAATATCTATTCAGTATGTTTTACAAACGTTATAGCTTTGATTTGCATAGCTTGACAGCTATTAATTGTTTTTCTATATATTACCAAGAAAATACCAACTCATTTCGTTAAATCCTAAATTAAGTGTACTACATAAAAACCCCAAATCCAAAACTTAACACAATTAATCTAAATTATAAAACATCTAAAGACAACTTGGGCAAATGACGAAACGGCCTTGCAGCCGAAAGTACATTTCGTATTTATTTTTAGTAAAATCAAACTTAGTAACTTCAAAATCTTCCTGTACGATTCTACAACAAAGATAAATGTTCCCACAGCAAGCCCACTTGCAAGAACAACAAAGATTACTAATATATTTCCCGTCATAGTAGGTTTCTACGGTAGTTTCGTACCCGCGTTAAAAACTTGCATGGGAGCCTATAGTAAAATGTCCGATCTTAGGATCCTATTGTGTGCTATAGTGGTACTATACTATAGGAGCCCTCCTACAGTAAAGTGTCCAGCCTCCTATCGTCCCAATCCTTAGGAATAGTAGAGCGGCACTCCTATTCCAGGTCATTTTGCACGAATGTGGCTTAATTTAGTTAAAACTGTCTAAGTTAGTGGATAGCATCAATGTTAATACACTAACATTAAGAACAAGTACTTACTAATCTACTAAAACTAAAACAGCGAATGTAAGTTTTTAATACAACTTAATTAAT
The DNA here is from genome assembly GCA_029691765.1 of Entomobrya proxima. Lineage (NCBI taxonomy): Eukaryota > Metazoa > Arthropoda > Collembola > Entomobryomorpha > Entomobryidae > Entomobrya > Entomobrya proxima. The sequence goes on along the minus strand of CM056169.1, from coordinate 41,734,958 downwards.
GCGCGAATTAAAACTAGCCATTTCCAAATACGCATTCCGTTAGTATAGGTATAAAACTTAAACCATTCTTTAGACAGGTCGGTGACGTATGTCTATTGACAGCAAGTTCACCATACTATAACTGATCAGAAAGATCACTTTCTCAGTATTAAACTCAGAACCTTAATTAATTAATTAAACAAATCGCATAGTATGATGAGTTCCGATGTACTATAGGAGCGCTCCTATAGTTTTGGTCCTATAGTAAAAAGTGTTTAGGAGGAGTCTTAAAATACTATTACCTTCTCCTATAATCGCTTTACTATAGGCTCCTATATAACTGTTTAACGCGGGTAGTTTCTGGTGATAACTTTTCCATTTGTACAATTATTTTCTCCCACCATTCAAATATATATGATCCCTGGATAGAGCGCACTCGCTTAGCAGTATGCCATGGCAAAACGCCCTCAATTTTGTAATTGTAAGAGCCCTGAAAAAATGTTTCGTTTCCAATATTAAAATCTGGAAATCGGACTTTTGAAATGTGACTGCTACGAATTTTTCTTAAGTACTCGTACTGATGTGCCGCGTCGTACGGAAGCACAATTGCTGTTCTATCACAATTGCTAATTTCATTCAATAAAAACATTTCCGACAACCCCGTTAAGGCTGTCCTAAGGGCCGACAACGCGTTAGAATATACGCCTAAATTGATATTGAGGTAAACTTTGCTCAAAAAAAGATCAAGGTCTTTTCCCGTAATTTTTCGTAAGTTTTCAACGTAAACTAACTTAGGTAGTAACCATTCGTTCGTTACAAATGCAACAATGTTTGGAAGTGTGGACGGATGAAAACCAGAATATGTTCGCTGGAATACTTTTGGCAACAACAGTGAAGTGCGCCTTTTAACGCTACTTTTAAAAGATCTGTCAAAATTTCTTATCGAAAAGTACAAATACAGTTGAAAAACTCCGTTCCGCGGTTTTGAATTCTTTAAAACCTACTGCGCGGCACATACTTGACATTCTTGTTTGCTCTACTCACGTAAAAACCAAACTCGTGTAACGATTGAAAGTGCTTAAAGCAAATTAACATGCAAATCCATCAAAATACCGTAACACTTCTTGCAAACATATAAAGCTTGGCTTCGTTCTAATAAAGTTAAAGCCGTTTACTGGCGGTGCAAATTGTAAAGCTGGGTACTTAACTTAAAGAATAAAATCTTACATAATTTCGTTACAATTTCATAACATTTAGATACTGTGTTTTGGTTTTATGCAGCCGGAAAACAATCATACATCTTTTAAAGCATATACCAGGGAAGGTAATGCTAGCGTTGCTAGCAGGCGCAGAACACTGCAGTAATAGTAGATCGGGTCATTAATTTATGACTCTATAAGGTTCGGAATAAAAATTATTTTCAGGAAAGCCTCACATGCACAACACAACATTCTCGAAATACCTCATAATAGCAGAAGGGTAACGCAGAATTGGAGGAAAGGTTGCTGATACTGCTAACATGTGATCAGCAGCAGCTCTGTACAACGTGCGCTGAGTGTTACTTTAGCAACGGTAGCACCCTCAATGTTTTAAGGTGCATCCTCAATGTTTTAAGGTGTATCCTCAATGTTTTAAGGTGTATCCTTAATGTTTTAAGGTGTATACTCACTGTTTTAAGGTGTATTCTCAATGTTGTAAGGTGTATACTCAATGTTTTAAGGTGTATTCTCAATGTTGTAGGGTGTATACTCAATGTTTTAAGGTGTATTCTCAATGTTGTAAGGTGTATCCTCAATGTTATAAGGTGTGTCCTCAATGTTTTAAGGTGTATCCTCAATGTTTTAAGGTGTATCCTCAATGTTTTAAGGTGTATCCTCAATGTTTTAAGGTGTATCCTCAATGACTTTTTTCTCTATCATCTCTATCATCATCCGTAAAGCCCGTTTACTCTTCTTTTGAAATTTAAATATGGACGGATGGAAGTGCCTTAAGGATGTTATAACCAGACAATTCGGGACGTCTACACTCCGAAAGAATCACTAAGCTAATCTCTATCATCATCCGTAAAGCCCGTTTACTCTTCTTATGAGACTTTTTTTTCGTCAACCCACCACTTACCCGTGACTGCATGCTAGTCACACACTTTTAAGTTGTTACGACGAAAAAAACAGGGACTGTGTTTTCAATCCACTGCTGGATGAAGGTTTCCCCAAGTGTATTCTAAGCTTTCTTATCTTGAGCTTTGATGTTCCAATCCCGTCCGGACTTATTGTATCCTCAATGACTTATTGTATCCTCAATGACTTATTGTATCCTCAATGACTTATTGTATCCTCAATGACTTATTGTATCCTCAATGACTTATTGTATCCTCAATGACTTATTGTATCCTCAATGACTTATTGTATCCTCAATGACTTATTGTATCCTCAATGACTTATTGTATCCTCAATGACTTATTGTATCCTCAATGACTTATTGTATCCTCAATGACTTATTGTATCCTCAATGACTTATTGTATCCTCAATGACTTATTGTATCCTCAATGACTTATTGTATCCCCAATGACTTATTGTTTCCTCAATGACTTATTGTATCCTCAATGACTTATTGTATCCTCAATGACTTATTGTATCCTCAATGACTTATTGTATCCTAAATGACTTATTGTATCCTCAATGACTTATTGTATCCTCAATGACTTATTGTATCCTCAATGACTTATTGTATCCTAAATGACTTATTGTATCCTCAATGACTTATTGTATCCTCAATGACTTATTGTATCCTCAATGACTTATTGTATCCTCAATGACTTATTGTATCCTAAATGACTTATTGTATCCTCAATGACTTATTGTATCCTCAATGACTTATTGTATCCTCAATGACTTATTGTATCCTCAATGACTTATTGTATCCTAAATGACTTATTGTATCCTCAATGACTTATTGTATCCTCAATGACTTATTGTATCCCCAATGACTTATTGTTTCCTCAATGACTTATTGTATCCTCAATGACTTATTGTATCCTCAATGACTTATTGTATCCTCAATGACTTATTGTATCCTCAATGACTTATTGTATCCTCAATGACTTATTGTATCCTCAATGACTTATTGTATCCTCAATGACTTATTGTATCCTCAATGACTTATTGTATCCTCAATGACTTATTGTATCCTCAATGACTTATTGTTTCCTCAATGACTTATTGTATCCTCAATGACTTATTGTATCCTCAATGACTTATTGTATCCTCAATGACTTATTGTATCCTGAATGACTTATTGTATCCTCAATGACTTATTGTATCCTCAATGACTTAGTGTATCCTCAATGACTTATTGTATCCTCAATGACTTATTGTATCCTCAATGACTTATTGTATCCTCAATGACTTATTGTATCCTCAATGACTTATTGTATCCTCAATGACTTATTGTATCCCCAATGACTTATTGTTTCCTCAATGACTTATTGTATCCTCAATGACTTATTGTATCCTCAATGACTTATTGTATCCTCAATGACTTATTGTATCCTAAATGACTTATTGTATCCTCAATGACTTATTGTATCCTCAATGACTTATTGTATCCTCAATGACTTATTGTATCCTAAATGACTTATTGTATCCTCAATGACTTATTGTATCCTCAATGACTTATTGTATCCTCAATGACTTATTGTATCCCCAATGACTTATTGTTTCCTCAATGACTTATTGTATCCTCAATGACTTATTGTATCCTCAATGACTTATTGTATCCTCAATGACTTATTGTATCCTCAATGACTTATTGTATCCTCAATGACTTATTGTATCCTCAATGACTTATTGTATCCTCAATGACTTATTGTATCCTCAATGACTTATTGTATCCTCAATGACTTATTGTATCCTCAATGACTTATTGTATCCTCAATGACTTATTGTATCCTCAATGACTTATTGTATCCTCAATGACTTATTGTATCCTCAATGACTTATTGTATCCTCAATGACTTATTGTATCCTCAATGACTTATTGTATCCTCAATGACTTATTGTATCCTCAATGACTTATTGTATCCTCAATGACTTATTGTATCCTCAATGACTTATTGTATCCTCAATGACTTATTGTATCCTCAATGACTTATTGTATCCTCAATGACTTATTGTATCCTCAATGACTTATTGTATCCTGAATGACTTATTGTATCCTCAATGACTTATTGTATCCTCAATGACTTAGTGTATCCTCAATGACTTATTGTATCCTCAATGACTTAGTGTATCCTCAATGACTTAGTGTATCCTCAATGACTTAGTGTATCCTCAATGACTTAGTGTATCCTAAACGACTTAGTGTATCCTACGCGACTTAATGTATCCTCAATGACTTACAGTATCCTAAATGTCTTAGTGTATCATAAATGACTTAATGTATCCTCAATGACTTACTGTATCCTAAATGACTTACTGTATCCTAAATGACTTAGTGTATCCTGAATATAGCTGTATTTGCAAAGAATATTCCTTTAGTTCTGAAATCATAATTCCTTCCGCAACATCTTGAAAATGTCCCCCGTTGAGTTCGCTTATTTTGAAAATTACACGCCTGGCAGAGGGTGCATACTGCGATTTTTCCCAAAATAATGCTCTGGTGGAGTGGTTGAAGGTGGTCGCCCAGGATTGTTTGAAGTTTGTAAGACTTTTTGTGGCAATATATGTCGGGATTGCCGAGATGCGCATATTGCTGTCGCTTTGAGTTTCGGTTTTCCCGATTTTCACGTGTTAGCATTTGGCGTCGTAGTCTTCGTCTTTTAGTTTTTCTTGCAGCTGCTCAGGTGTCAACTTTCGTTTTCTGTTCCGTGGATTTTCCTTGTCAAGCTCCAAGAAAAATCAACACTCGAAGCAAAAAGTGTCCAATAAGGTGTGCGTTCCTTATTCATTCGATGTTTGGTGAAAAATCCACAAATCATTACAAATTGGTCTTTAGCAATATATCAGATGTACAAATCTAGTTTGTGAATATTTCATTTATCTGATTGGGCGTTACAAAGCTATCATTGCCAATCAGCTGTTAGATGTTCACCACAGGTCTCATTCACCTGGTTGAAATGACTTGTCACAGCCAACAGGATTGTAAAAGCCTAAAAAATTGATAAGATGTTCTGTATCGTAGAATAAGAAGTTTTTATCGAGTGATGAATATTCAATTTACCTGAATTGACGTTGAAACACTACTAAAGGCTTTCAGCTGTGTCATGATCACCACTGCTGTTCCCATTCACCGGGTTGAAATGACTTGTCACAGTCTACAAGGTCGTAAACACCTTTTTGATAGGATGTTCATTTAGAAGTACTTATCGAGTGATGAATATCCAATTTACCTGAATGAATATTGCAAAACTCTCACAGGCCTGCTCAGTACTGCAATTCTCATTCAACGGGTGACAATAACGTGAAAATCACCTAGGAATCGAAAATAACCTTATAAATCTTCATTTTGATAAGATATGCTTTGACGAAGAAACAGAAATACTTATCGAGAATTTAATTGATCTTTGTGAATTACTGAATTAATTATGGATCAAACAGAAAATCAGAAGTACTTGTGTTGAGAGTCTACGGCCGTTGTGTGATGCTGATTGGTGTAAACACTTCTGCTTTACACACGCACTGCTGCAGCTGCAGCTCAGCTGCTCTATACTGCACTGTGAGTACAAAATTCTGTAGAGTAGAGAGCCTGTTTGTATGCAGGGGGCTGCTCACAATCCATGAGCAAAAGCTATCCGGATTGCGTCTCAGTAGTGTACCGCACACAGAGCTTCCGATGGGACTCACCAAACCAGCGCTTAATAATGAGGATTATCATTTTGTAATATCTTTAGTAAATGAATTTTATAAGCATCCTGCTACAAAACAAGTGCTGTCGGTTGGATAGATAAAACCCATGATTCAGTTTAATATAACGTCAATTATTCTAACGTTTATCTAAACTGGTTCCACGTATTTTTTGTTATTACAGGTACTACTTCAAAGGCACTTTACACTCTCAGTGAAATTATATTAAACAATCTTTTTTGTCCATACTAAAGCAAAACTACAGTCTGACGTCTGAGTTTAAATTCCGACACAAATTTAAACATTTACAAATACAAACAATTTTAGATCGAAAACCTACTAAATTTGCCAAAGTTTACAAATCCAATTCATCAAAAAACATTTAACTGAAACCTAATAATATCAGAGTTTAAAATATTAGCTCAATTACTTCACTTGTGGTGATTTCGCATGGAATAATTATCCTGACGAAACAATGGTGGTGTCCCGGGACGGAGCGGCTGAGCTGGACGGAATTGTTGCTGTTCTCCAAGTCCAGGAGAGAAGTTGCGATGCCCTTGCTGCCACGGAGATACATATTGCCGGTGAATAGAACGGTGGACTGGTTGTTGGGACAATTGTGTTGTGGCTGCTGTTGTGGATAAAATTGTTCAGGACTTATTGAATAGCCAGGACGGAGGTGAGCCATCGAGCCCACAACACGCACACCCGACATTAAGTTCCTGGACGTGTAAATAGACCCAGGATGCTTTGGGAAACCTGGTAGAACGGCATCCGGGTCAGCAGAAAACAAGCTACTGGGATTTTCCCAGTCCTCCTGATTTTCGCCAGGCAAGGTGTTCCTGTCAACCGTTGTCAGCATCTACATTTTGGCCACCAGATAATTTATCTGAGATAAAGAAGCTGGATCCAAACTTTGGATTCCAAAGCACTGGCTTTAGCTACCGCACATTATGTGTTACTGCTTTCTGCGCTTTAATTACCAATGGTAGCATCTATGGTAGAATCTGAACCAGGCCTAAGTTGATTTGTGGGCCATGTGGGGGACATCGACACACTCTAGTCGTTGCAAGCCGGACTCTTTAAAACTTGAGCATCCCTTTGCAAAACTTTTGCCTTTAAAGTCTGCACTTCATTGTCAAACACGTCAAACGTGTAGTCCAAATCGGAAGCCAGCAACACTGTCTGAGTTGACACATTTGAAGATAGCTTGTCCTCAGGCAACGGCGCTGCTCCCACAACTGAAACAATTGTGGGAGTTTTGGGACTAGGGTGTTCCTCCTTCTTAACCACCACTTTTTCTCCATCCAGACAGCTTGACGCCAATGGAAGTCCTTCACTTGCTTCACTTCCTCCGGGTCTTCCTTCACTTCCGCCTTGACCTGTATATTTCCGCAGCTCTGGACCACTTCTATGAAGTTAGTCCGCAGAATTTTGCTCGCCTTCTTATGATTTTCCTCCTTTCTTTTCTCTCTTTCCATTTGTTTTTCGATTTGTGCCCGTCTCCTTGTGACAATAAGTCCGCTAGTGCTAGGTTGAGGTGACGCCATGATAGCAGATGTCTAGCCAAACAAGTTAAAAATCCAGCTAACTCGGAATCCAAATCAACTAGTAAATCCTCTGCAATAAAAATATTCAGTTAGCTTATCTTGAAACAAAGTTTTGTTGGAATTGATTGGTCACAGTGGACCATTGGGTTTTAGGTTTTGTGCAATTTATTTTGCTGTTTTAAAATACCGAACAGGATACATGTTTTCGTAAATTGTTCCCAAAACTGAATAGAAATTGTTTAATTGTTTTGCAGAGGAAGGTTTACTAATTTTTTAAAAGTGTTTATGAGTTGACTTAAATCTCACCTGAATAGAGTAAACTCACAATCCTTCCCATTCAAGTTCAACCACGATGTACAATGGCAACCCAAATTTGGACAATGGCACAACACGTGCGGAAAACATACTATGCTAAAACTACACATTTAAAAGAATGGGATCCAATTCTGACACACATTTTCTGAGTCTTTCCAAAAACTTCAATTGATGCTGGAAGAGGAACAATATTATGTAATTTGGTAATGTTTTTAGATAAGTGAAGACAAGGGATTTAAAAGAATTAATTTCTTGCTTATCTTTGCATTTTTTATTGTAATAATAATTTGTTTATTAGATACAGCTACACTTCAATAACCGATTAAATGAAATAATATGTATCCCCGTTAATCTTGACATACGATCAATAACGGCATTTAGTAAAATGGATAAGGTTTGGATAGAGTTCTGTGAATTAGAAACAAAGGTGTTGTAAGAATTTTGGACTTTATATATTTTAAGTTTCCATACATAGCAGGATGAAAGATGGATGCCACTAGCCGTATTGAAACAAATTAAATTGAACTGCCATCAATTTGTAAGCACAAAATGTCGTATTACATATTTGCCTGTGCTACAAATTCATAATTTAGTTTAAAGCTACATCACTTGAATTTAACATTCCGTGCGCTCCAAACGGTTTCTGATGGATCAAAAATTCGATGAGTAAACTACCGGCAACATAATTTTAGATAAGTTAAACTTTGTTACTAGGGTTTCCACCTTTCTAAATAGTTCTCAGGTTCATTACCCGTTTGCTTTTGGCTTGGCGTAGTAGATTTTGAAAGGTATGTGGGCGAGCTGCTTGCAAACAATGGAAGCGCTCTAGCAAAACTTGAAAGGAAATTTATGAAACTGAAACAATGGTTTGGAGTAAAATCTTTGGCCTAACATTTTAACTAATAATGCACAGATAAAATATTTTGGCCTGTTAACTTTGCTATCCTATTTATCTAAAAAATGTGATGGCAAGACAAAAGTTGTGCGAAATAAAGTTATTCCTTGCCGTTCGTCCTACATTTATTTTTTATTTATTTATTTATTCAAGATTTCCAATAAGTATCTTACACAGTTATATCACACGAATCATCTCGTTAATACCATTCGCTTAGACTTCTTCTTCTTTTGTCGTTTTCTAATCTTTCTTATAAAAAATGCTTTGAGGAGTCTGCAGGTTATAAAGTTTACTGAAAGTAATTCTAGTAAAAACAATCCAATTGAAACCACAACTAATACTAGAACTGTAAATAGGACGGGAATGAGCTTGTAGAATGTAATGACATCTGGTCCCTTATCTGTAGTGTCCAGTTTCAACCTTCGAGATTGTTTCCATGCGTGAAAAGTTCTGTTGTCCCAAAATGTTGGCAAATTAGCTTCATGCAACCATGTCACTGTTTGCTTCAGCCAGTACTGGTTTACCGTGTTGGCTACAAAGTACTTGTTCTTTCTATACATTTCTTCTTGGACATTGAAACAATCGACCGATGGGTGGATTTCTTTCTTAAACATATAGTTGTATTCCCATAAATAATAATTCTTCCAAGTTGCTAGTCTCTTCCAAGCCACACGCTGTTTATAACAGTCTTTGACTTTTTTGCACTTTGTGCAATCACTTGATTGCGTATAGCATAGATCGTCATCTTCTAGTATTCCAGAACTATCTAGTTTCCAGCCATCCGACAAAAAGTCCCGCAATAAACTGTAAACAAAGGGTTTACTTTCAACTGTCGTAAGACTTGTGATTTCATTTTCATAAAGCCCGCATCCAAACATACCAGCAAACACTAGAGCGAAAAGGTAGAACTGTTTTTGTTTAATTACAAGTCCGTACCGGGTTAGGTACAAAAATGATTTGACAAATGTATCGCATAAATTTTTCAGCCTGCAGCACCAGCTTCGTAAAACAAGTGAACTGGTTCTAGTGAGATACGTTAACCAGTACGAACTTATAATCCAGAAAACTAACAGAGCAACCTTGAATCCGGTCGACAGTGTTTCCGTCCAAACGCAGTTGGTTCCACTTTTCATGCCGCTTGATTTCCTATCAGGGGTTTTACAGTACATATAAAAATATCCTGATCTATACCTAAAATATATTGCTGGAAAACTCTTTTCAACTTCAACAATTTTTAAACTAGTGAGAGTGCGGATAGAGGCAAGTGAACTTGTAAAAATTAAGAAACTAATATTGTGAATTTTAGAAATCTGTGTAATTAACATTGTTTCTGCCCAACAGTAATTCTTTTTAGACAACCAGTGGTAGTTTTTTGGGTAGTATGCCGTTTCACAAAAATATGATTTTGAATTAATTTCTTCAAGAATATTCCACAATATGTAGGCTAACTTTGCATCAATACGCTTATTATTTCCTGCCTTAAAATATTGCTTGTGTACTTTTAAGATAGCTCTAATGCTGTTAAGACTTGAATCAGTAGCTATGCTGTTCTCACTTTCCGTTGAACAATAATCAGCGCAAATAACTTTAATCTTAGCATAGTTTTGAGTTGCGGCAATGCAGAGGTGCAACTTTAACGCGGGATATCTTAGAAATTCTTGAACGTTTTCTGTGATTGGTAAGTTTAAACAAGGAGAAGACGATAAAATAAGTACCAGCGTCTCAGTTTTCTGCAGAAGTTTACAAAGGTTTGCAATTTTGTTTGAAACATTTTCGAATGTATCAACCAAAATATCTTCGGACATTAAAACTACATGCGTTTGCTCAGAGTAGCGTAATGGAATTGGACTAAGCATATTTTTATGTTCTTGTGACAAAATAATTTGTTGATAACCGGAAGAGGTACGAACTATACTATCCAGACAAAAGTTTTTATGTGTGTACACAATACTGGTACCGGATGGTGGCAAGTACTTTCCAAATGAAACTGCGTTATCGCAAGCATGAACACTTTCAAAAAAAAGAACTAGAAACGTGATAATTTTTAACGCTGGCATTTTTGGAACAGTAAAGTTTACTATAGATTTCACTATATTTTCACTTCCACTTTTTGGTGAAAACGTTTAGAGTTGTTTTCAAAATAATCGTTTTAAGTTTTAAATGTATAATTTGTAATTTGAAGGGTAAGTATTTAGATGAACGGTAAACTTATGTTGCCATTTATAGTAACATGTTTTTGATATGGGAGGATTTTAAATATTGGTATGCTATATACACTGTAGATAATATTTACATAATTTTGCAAATATGTAAAAGTAGTATTCAAAACCCTGTTTTTGGATCCTTCCTGGAAATTTTTACAAACATGTTTTGGGCAGATGTAATGCTTGCCCAAAACGGACTAGTTCCACAAACATTTGAACCATGTTTCTCTTTTGCCTAATATTCAGGCATACTGATATGTGGCTTTCCATTTAAATGTTTGCACAGCTAAAATATTAAGTAGATTTGGATTTTGTATACGTTTGCATTGACGTCAGGTTACAAAAACAAAACTTTGAACAATAATAAGACATATTTAGACTTATAATTTGCGCAGTTGATCCGAAAAAGCAATAGATTCTGCTGATAGACACACTGAATATTTTTCAAAACAACGTTTCATATTTAGAACAAAAGAAAACAGTATTTGACATATCTGAGACAGCACATGTGTCAATATCTCGTTTTGCTAGTAATAAGCCAAATAGCGCTCTGAATATTCCTATTAATAAAATCATTAAAATTTGGCATTTTCCATTTCAACAACACATAGACACACAAATGTTATTAACTCGCTACTTCTGCATGAGAGGTAATTAAAATATCGTTGTCCGTTTGGGTGTCTGCCTGCGAGTAAACTAATACCTAAAATGTTGGTCACTAACGTTTCTTAGCAGCAAGCTTTTATTAATAGTATGCCATGGATGTATGTATGTATATTCTATAGTTATAGTTTAGGTAGAATTATTAGTAATATGTATATGTATGTATACCTTTTAATATGTAATGATAGCTATCAATAGGAGGGAGCATTGCTCTTAATCTATACCAGCTGTACAAATTCGTAAATATACTGCCGATGAGTCCAGAATGTAGTAACATTAAACTTACTTGTATTAAACTAAGTTCACCAATCGCATAATATGCATACAGACTGCAATTACTTCCAATTTGACAAATAATCTTTAAAATTCCTAACCTTGTCACAAGATATTTTTCATCGTAAGAAATCCCAGAGGAGTTATATAATAACTTTTAGAAGCTGCTGGCCTGAAACAAATCTTCGATTGCTTCGATGTTTCTCGTTCCACTTCTACTCTGGTAGTGGGTCAATACATTTACCACTTGAAAGTATTTAAAGTAAATAGTTTTTTCTTATCTTGCTTGCGCTGTCAATTATATGATTCAAAGCCAGATATTTACACGTGCCCAACAAGCTTATATTTTAGCTCAAACTCTTGTGTATAGTAAACAACATAAACAGCTGCGGAGCAGGAAAGTTTCTCATTTTATATGGGTTTGTTAATATTACGTATGCCAATGGGCATACTAAAGCTGGTTCAACAAAATGCGTGTATATTATAGGTGTGGCATGTTTTGCGGCAAATCATTTATGAATACGCAAATGATTCATGCTCAGACTCTTTGTCTAACATCTGGGACTGCCTTTGTTTTAATGTACTCCTAAAAACAAAGAGTCTCTTTAAATGAGACACATTCATGGCCATGCAATAAGCAGACCAAGCCTTTTCTGCCTTTTCAACCAACATGGCAACATGCATGATGCATGTCCACCATTCTTTTTTAGGAAAACCTCCGTTTCCACATCACTGAAACTTGCCCTTTATTTAAATTTGGGTCACAAGTGGCAATAAAGCTACCTTCGCCAACATCCCTTTTTCAACAGCATTAAAATATGAATACCAAATAAAAAATGATATAATAATAATATTTTTAAAGTGTAAATATGCTTTATGTAATAATTAGTAGTAATATGCACCTATTATGCTAGTCATAAAATATACTTAGGTAAATTTTGAAACACGATAAACTAAGATTTAAATTAGGTTACCACGTTTGCTTCACTTCACCATGATATGATGATGGCATTGCAAATAAAAGGTTCATTTTGAAATATACTCAACACTTAATAATTTATTAAAATGCTTTTGATCAGTCATGTTGTTCATTTTCTACGTAGGCTTCCAAAACATTTTTGGGTTGTGTTCAAATTCAAACGCTTCTTACCATAAAAAAGCTTTAATTACTTTGTCACAAAAAATATCATCTCTTTTAAAAAGGTCACTTGAAATTATTAGATTAATTTGCAAAATCCCCATAATATTGCCATAATAAAATAATATTCACGGGTAGAGGTAGACGTAGTGCAATGTCATGAAATTGTTGACGAGCTTTGCACCCAGCCAGTAGCTTTTGTCAGGTAGCTGAATAAATGCTTCTGTCATCTGTCTCGTAAATATTCGTCGTGGTCTCGTGGTTCGTTCACGGAACACGGTAGTTTAGTTTCTGATTCCTGTTCTCGTAGGTGCCGTTGCCCCAGCACCATGAACGCATTTCCTCAGCACCATGAAACATCATGTCCCCAGCACCACGGAAACATTTCTCCAGCACCATGAATACATTTCTCCAGCACCATGAACACATTTCTCCAGCATCATGAACATATTTCTCCAGCACCACGTTTTTAGCACCACGAAAATCATTTCTCCAGCACCATGGTTGTAAACCACAACTTCAAATTTCTTCATTTTCACTTGGGTTGAATTTTTGAGGATTTATGACGATTATGCGTTTTTTTTTTTGCTTGGGTTGGATTTCTGTACACTTTGTAATTTTCGCTTGAGTCTTTAAAGATTTTGGCGATATTCACTAGGGTTGAATTTTTAAAGAGTCTTGACGATTTTTACGTGGGATGAATTTTTGAGGATTCCTGATTATACTTAAATTTGGATTTGCGAGGAATTTGCGCGATTTTGACGTGGGTTTAGACTTTTGAGGATTCTTTTGAATTGGGTTAAAATATTTTATGATTTCTAGCGTCTTTAACTTAGGTTAAATTTTCTATGAATTTCACTTGGGTTGAGATAGTTGAAACTTCTTTTCAACTTTGAATTGGGTTAAAATATTTTATGATTTCTAGCGTCTTTAACTTAGGTTAAATTTTCTATGAATTTCACTTGGGTTGAGATAGTTGAAACTTCTTTTCAACTTTGAATTGGGTTTAAATTTTTTGATTTCTTGGATTCAGATATTTTATGATTATATTTGACTCGTGTTTAGAATTTTGACTTGGATTAGACTTTTTATGAGTTTTGGTGATTTTGACTTGTGGTTAGAACTTTGAAGTGTCTTGCAATTTTAACTTAAGTTAGAATTTATGCGTATTTGACTTGGATTTAACTATTTCATGACTTTGATTTGGGCTTAGATTTTGAGAATTCCCAGTTGTATTGACATGGATTTAGAATTTTGGAGATTCTAGGCGTATTTGGTCAAAATAATGTGGCTTGGAATACACATAGCAATCTTAGGTGCCTGTAGTTTTGTTTTTATTGTAATTTTTAACCTAACCTAACCCAGCCTTACTCTAAATACTTATAATAAAGATTAAATTGTCAAAAACGACTTATGTTAGCCAAACTAGCTGTGAGTGTGGATGTCTTGCTTCTATAACCCCTCTAATATTTCATGGTGCTGTGTGGTGTTGGAATCGTGGTGCTGGGGAAATGCTCTTTCATGGTGCTGGGGAAATGTGTTCATGATGCTGGAGAAATGATTTCCTTGGTGCTAGAACCGTTGTGCTGGGGAAATGTTTCCGTGGTGCTGGGGACATGATTTTTCATGGTCCTGGGGAAATGTGTTCATGGTGCTGTATTTACCCCGCCGTTCTCGTATCCTTGGCACTTAGCTTGTTTAAGTTTTCTACTTTGATTTAATTTGTTGGTTGATTGGGTTCATGGTTAATTAAATTCCGACTTGTTTGAATTTTGCATTGTTTTTGAGTAGGTCACCGATCAAGGAATCAAGATGAAGTTCTATCTGCTTCAAAACATGCCGTTCACATCCCAAGTCAGCAGGCGTGACACTGATGGCGCTTACATAGCCAAATGGAAGGTCCACTTCACTTCTAGCAGCGTGGTTCCCTTTAATGAGGGGGATCCCGAGGAAATCTGGCTCTGCAACACGTTTCGCAAGCATTGTTCCCCAGAAGGCTGAACGATCACAATCATAGGTGACACATCATTTATCAATTAAACTATTATTCGTTAACTTTTACCGTTTTTCGTTTAATTTCATTCTACATTTTATGATTGGGAATTTAGTGTTGAACCGAAATTGTTCACCTGTCTTCTGGAACCTTCCAACTCTGGGTTGAACCTTCCGGGAGTATGTCTTAATGTCTTGTCAGGGTCGGTGACCATGGCACTGAGCGACCTTTTTGGAAGCGATGTTAAAATGCAAGTGCTCCTAACTGACTTAGTAACCCGATCTGAAACTTTAAGAGTTGAATCAGTAGGTAGGTTGGTTTTACGTGCAATGACTTAATGTAAATCAAAATGTTTCAGAACTGTTAATCCTGATCCTGTTTTGGCTTTCACAGAAATGGAGCCGCAAAGGATGTGCGTTAAGTTGGCCCCCATCCCTCGTTAAGCTGGCCCCCTCCCCCACTTAGCGTTAAGTTGACCCCAAGCCCCCATTTCTGGGGGCTAGCGTTAAGTTGGCCCCCACTTTGCGTTAAGCTGGCCCCCAGCCCCCACTTCTGGGGGCTAGCGTTAAGTTGGCCCCACTTCTTCTGGGGGCCAGAAACAAGCGTTAAGTTGGCCCCCACTTTAAAAAAAGTAGAGAAGTCCTATTAGCAAATCAGCTAGAGTTAGAGACATCAAGATTAGGTTCCAAAAAATGTCCGTTCATCCTAGGTTTGCAAAAAACGCATTTACTCATTATGAACGTACTAATTGTTTACTTTTGAGTTAGGTTAGGTTGTTTAGGTTCAGACTTTCACGCTTGGAAAGCCAAACTCTAATCACCAAATAAATTGCCAAAGAAACTCCCAAGAATTCTTGAACATTCATTAACAGAAGCCGAAATAAAGACGGAAGATGGGAAAGTATTCATAATCCCTAACCCAAGTAAAAATTCGAATCCTCGACATTTGCAACCCAACTCAAAATTCAAATCCTCGACATTTGCAACCCGACTCAAAATTCAAATCCTCAAAATTTGAACCCAAGTAAAAATTCGAATCCTCAAAATTTGTAACCCAAGTCAAAATTCGAATTCTCGACATTTGCAACCCAAGTCAAAGTTCAAATCCTCAAAATTTGCAACCCAAGTCAAAATCCTATAAAATCTCAACGCAACCAAAAAATCTCAAACATTTTAACCTAAGTTACCTAACCTAACCCAAAAGCAAATAAATACTGTAGATGTAGAATATAAGCCAACTAAAATGTATAAATAAATCGGAATTTTTTTCACTTAATCTCCCAAACATGCGTAAATAAATGTTTTTCGCGTTGATCGCGTTGAAATCTTATTCAACAGCTACATATTTATCTTAGAGTGCGAACTGGACGTCAAATTATCACTTCTCTGCCTTTATTAGAAAGTGGGGGCCAACTTAACGCTAGCCCCCAGAAGTGGGGGCTGGGGGCCAACTTAACGCAAAGTGGTGGAGGGGGCCAACTTAACGCAAAGTGGGGGAGGGGGCCAACTTAACGCACATCCGCAAAGGGATGAGGTTGGGGGCTACGTCTTTAAAGATTCAGACTTTTGTGGACGCAGTCCGGCCCTACGTCCTCCTATGGGAGTAGCCGAATTAATACATTCCCGGATAAATGCACAAGCACAGTTAACGGTCACTGTGAACGTATCTAACGAGCTAAGGCAAAGGTCCATTACTGGGCCTGAAGTCAATGACAAGATGCAGATTAACAGGAAGATGCTTCAAGAGGAGATTGGAAGTGATTTGGTTATCATTTCGGGAAATGGAAAGGAGATTAAGGCTCACAAAGCAATGCTGGGGGCACACAGTTCAGTGTTCCGAGCTATGTTCCAGAGTGACATGAAGGAGGCTAAGACGAGCAGTTTGGAAATGCGGGACATGAGTGAGGATGGTGTTCGGGGATTACTGGCTTATTTGTACTGTTGGGAGACCATTGAACCCAATGCCAAACCAAATGTGGCATTTGGGATGCTCCAGGCTGGACACAAGTATGATATTCCAGTGCTGGAAGCTGCCATGAAGGAGCTGCTGTTCGAAAAGCCAGCAAAGTGGTTTTTTGATGTGGAGACGGCCATGAAGCTGTTTCTCTTTGCTAGAAATCTGCCAAAGGACGGGGATGATTTGAAAATGAAGGCTGTGAAAAGCTTGAAGGAGTAAGTGTTTAATTTGCTTGTTAATGGTTTTTTTTCTGAGCTAACGGTGAAATTTAAATTGAATTTTCTTTGTTGGGTTGTTTCAATTTCAGAATCGAAGCTAATTTGCTGGAGTCTCCACCTGCGTCGCTGGCTTTAACGAGGATCCTCAGGTTGCCCTGGAATTCAGTCAGTATGTTCTTCATTTGAAACCTAGAAGGAATGCACCTGCTGAAAAAATAATAAAAGCCAGTCGCCGGTGCATCTACAATTACTCTCGTCTAAAGTTCAATTAAATGCTCTGATTTGTATTAATATGCTGTTCAAAACGTATTTGGTCAAGGTTCTTATTCATTATTCATGCGGGTCTAGGCTATTAGCTCCCGAACCAACTAGCTCCCGGTGGTCAGTTAGCTCCCCGACCCACTTGCTCCCAGACACATTAGCTCCCCGTGCCATTTGCTCCCAGACACATTAGCTCCCCGCGCCATTTGCTCCCAGGTAAATTTGCTCCCATAACCACTAGCTCCCGGACCACTTGGCTCCCATGCCATGTTGCTCCCTGTTCAATTTGCTCCCAAACTATTTGCCCCCTAGGACATTAGCTCCCAGGCAAGTTTGCTCCCAACAATTTACCGAACAGTGCATAGCCCTTGAGATACAAGTTACAATTGAAAACATAAACACTTCTAAAAACATAAAACCGTTAAACTTACAATTCATACCTTTAGTTGAGGCTTTTCATATAGTTTAGTTGATATTCTGGCACATTATATTTCTACTTGTTTGTTTGAGAGCTTTTATTACTGTATTTATAATATTTTTTTTACAATATTCAAGCTTATCTTTAGAGCTTAGAAAAAAATAAATTTAAATTTAAAGCAAATGAATTAGATTTATCTACTAAATTTTTGTATGATCATAATTTTATAGAAGGAATGTCCACAGAATGTTGCAGGTTTTGCTAGCTGCTGTCATTGTTCATTGCTCGAATGTAATGTCTAATTGTAAAAAAACAAGGCACACAAGTATAGAAAGACAAGCCATGAAGCAATAGGAACGGGACACTGGATGACCTTAACTAAAGATATGAAACATAAGGTTAACGGTTTTATGTTCTTAGAATTGTTTATGTTTTCAATTGTAACTTGTATCCCAAGGGCTATGCACTGTTTGGTAAATTGTTGGGAGCAAACTTGCCTGGGAGCTAATGTCCTAGGGGGCAAATAGTTTGGGAGCAAATTGAACAGGGAGCAACATGGCATGGGAGCCAAGTGGTCCGGGAGCTAGTGGTTATGGGAGCAAATTTACCTGGGAGCAAATGGCGCGGGGAGCTAATGTGTCTGGGAGCAAATGGCACGGGGAGCTAATGTGTCTGGGAGCAAGTGGGTCGGGGAGCTAACTGACCACCGGGAGCTAGTTGGTTCGGGAGCTAATAGCCGGTTACCATTCATGCTTTTATAATTGAAAATTTACTGATTTAATTGTGGTCTATAACATATGTTCCAAATAAAGTTTTTAAAAATTATTTAACCTTTAACAGACACATTATTTTCCATTTTTTATAATAGATTTATTTGTATACAAGGTTTACTGTTCAAACCGTTTAATCAAACTGCTTATTTTGAATACCGCCACCAGTGAAATGCTCCATTACAGATGAAGTTTAACGCACGAAGCTAATGTTGTGATTGTGAGCATGTACTTTGAAAAAGTACGTTGAGAGAATATTCTGTTTTAGTCCCCAAAGTAATTTGAGAAAGAAACCGTACAATTCAAACATATTTCCAATATTCACACTTTGAATTCATTTGTGTGTAGTTTAAATAAATAAATGACATTATTATCAGTATCAGTATTGTAGTATTAGGTAAGTACAGCTTTATTAAATATACTTCATAATCTGCACTGTCTATATGTATGTCAGAAGCAGTGTGATTTGATCTAACACACTTAAGATGAATTTGAACACCGACTTCTTAGTTTAAGAAAAAATACTTTACATGTATTTGCTAGAACACTAACCTTCTGCAAAATGTTAACATCAAAACTGAAATATATAAAAGGCAGAAACAGAAAACTCCCACAAAATACAAATAATGATTGCATTATCTCATTCATCCCCAGTTTTTTAACAACTTGTGTACCTTCTGACAACCGAGCTTTTATTTGCTTTAAATTTATATACCTTCCAATCCAATAGGTTTGCAGGCCAGAGTCAAATTTGAATCTGGACAAAGCATTTGATAACGGTCTTCTTAAAATTCCAAATATTTCTGTATACACATCATACGTTGAATACTCCTTTTGCATAACATGGCAAATTTTCCCATTTCTACTAGCAAGTTTAATCCTTTTTTCTGAAAATGTGTTTTTCGGGTTGTAACTGATAGTTTTTAAGGAAACATATGGGTATACCCAGTACTTAAAATCTTCCAAATTGCCTTTAAAACCTTCTGCAGCAAGTTGAATCTTAAATCGCTTTACAAATATTCTGTGACGAAACATCCTTTATTCAGGAAATTGTTTTTCTGTATTGAGGTTCCTTAACTCAAAGAATTTGTAACCCATTTGTAATAACTCATATGCAGACTGCGCTATTCGAGTATTTGGTGGTGAAATTACTTTCGCAGTCATGTCGCTAGTGTACAAGAAGGTCATCAAAAAGGACCAAAAAATAAAGATAATTTTACATAATGAAACTTTACTAGTGCCCTGTTGCAATGTAATGCGTATACTTTCTATAGTTACACGTAACAAACTCTGCTTTCTAGTTGTTAATTTGATGTAGAACGTTAAAACTATCAGAGATACGATAGAACAAATCCAAACGTGAGAGTGAAAAGGGCATCCGAGTACTTCGAAAATACTATCGTAAACAAACGTAGCATTTTTGACACAGTAAGACAGCAGCAGTGATCCTGAAAATGCTAGTTGTACCTCGCTTGATTTTTTGTTACGCAGGTCTGTTGAAAATTGTGGAAAACTGTCGTACATGGCTGCTTTAAAATGAGGACTAAACTCTTTACTGTCCAGCTCACTAAACGGTGTGAAATTTAATACTTTGGTAACTTCCCAAGTCATTATGCTTATTGGGTGGAAGCAGTTAATGGCACTTCTGCTAGAAATTTCTTTTTCGAACAACTCGCTTGCTTTAAAATAATTGGTGTAGTTATAAAATTCTCTATATAATACTGAAAAATGTGGACAAATTCCGGGTGAGAGAAATTTGTCAGAAGTTAACGCTATGCCTACATATATTGGGATTAAAATACCATTACCGACTTCAGTAAACGATTTGTTTGATGATGACTCAATATAGTAACGTAGTTGCGCTTTCGAAAATATCTTTTGCTTCTCCATCATGTCTACTTCTAGCTTACATTGCTGACATATCCAAGTTGTCACAAGGTAATTTGGAGTGATAAAAAGTAGTACAAACGTAATTGTTGATGTCGTCAGCAAATCTGCGTCTAGCTTCCAGCTTGAATCCGTTGTAACCATGAAAATTGTGGTTGTTTCCCAATTAAACTCCAGCATATACGGGCTAATTTTCCAGTCAGGTGTCCAGGACCACCATCCAGTTAGCTTATTTGTTGATGTGGATGTCAGGTTTACATAAGATTTTTCCGATGATTGTAAATTTGAATCAGCAAAATATATCAACTGGCAAACTTTTTGTTGCAAAGTATTTCTATGATTCCATACTTTAGAGAAATGGGATCGTGAGCGCGGTTGCGTATTATCAATCAGCCAAATTATGAATCCAGATGGGTCATCGTACAGACTCTCTATAATATTGTCTAACGCTTTGTTAGTACCCTTTTCAAAAGAAGTCACTGCACTTGGCAGTTTTTGAACTGCAACAGTGCATGTCATTGGCTTGTTATTATGTACTGCCAATAAATGTTTGAATGGCGTAACTGATGCATAAACAATGGAAACAAACAGTGGTAAATCGATGAGGGCTTTCATTTTGTACAAAATTTTGCACAAGTTATCTCTTGCGTTTAGCGCTTTTTACGTTGAACCTAAAAATACAAATGGAGATGTAATGCTTTAGCTAAATGGTCTATCATAAAAATAAGCCCGCTACAACGCAAATGATATGCCACGGAAATAAAAGATTTATAGTGTCGACACGTGTACGATATATTTATGTTTGCGTGTTGGAATCGTAAAAAAACATTATTAAACACGCTCAGTTGTGATACCTTCGGGAATTTTAGTCTTTCTTTATCCTACACAAAAACATATTTTATGAAAACTATAAATTGCAGCTTCATTGAAACTACATGCAAGTGTGTAAATCGATCGATTAAACGTCATATAGGCCATTCCGGTGGTGTGACGTATCTCCACACCAACCCAATTAGGCAATGGGTTATGCTGTAAGTTACAGCCTGTAACAAATCACCGAAAGTTTGAAAGGCTTTCCATGAAAACTGCATATATGCAAAGTGCGCACAATTAATTTATGATTAAATCATAATGATTTCATACTCTAAGGAAATAATCTAAAAATATTTAGAATACATAGTATTAGTTTTTAGCTTCAATACGCAACGTGATGCTAGGCTAGACTGAACAATGAAAGTAATGGTTGTTTGCCTTATCCACAAATCAATTTTTTCATTTGGTTTGCAAATAGCTTTTAGGATAACGTTTATAACAGCGTTATCTGACATTCTGAGAAATTGCGGTTTACTAATAATTAATCATAAAGTATCCAGTAGCTAACAAGTTATGTCCAAAAAGTGCTCTTCTCGATAAATACACAAGGGATTTCAGTGCAAAGTCTTGTAAACAATAAAAAAAACGTTTTACAATAAACAATATTTTTTTCAAAACTGCTTCGGAATTTGAAAGCCTTTTTGTTTTATGCGTTTGTCAATATGTCAGTTGCAGGTATAATAAAGCTGGTTCAGCAAGAACTTTGTTGACAAAGCATAATCAAAAACCGTAAAGATAAGGATAGAACCAAATTTTCAATTTCATCGAAAAATCGTACATGCAAAATATTTAAACTGAGATACAGAATTTCTGGTCGTTTTTCGGACAAGTTTGACTCTCTGATAATCTATGTCTTGTAATGAAATCCAAAGCCAGCCCTATTTGCACGTGCTCTAGTTAAATTGGTTTATGCACGTGAATAAAGGGCCATATTCAAGTTTTCACTACATTGGGCCCCTGCCTTAACTTTTTAACTACAAGCAGAATGGTTACAGTTTATAGCTCATTCAAAAGAGCAACTCAAGTACTAATATGCCACAGTTCAATTATGCCCCGAATCTCTTGCGCATGGTCCGATTTTTGCAAAAGTATTTTGCAAAAATCCTATTCAATAGACATTACCATGCTATGTAAAAACCTTGTATCTTCGTAACAAGTAGAATGGTTACAAATAATAGCTCATTCAAAAGAGCAACTCAAACACTATTACGCTACAGTCCAGTTGTGTCCCGATTTGCTTGCGCATGGTCGGATTTTTGCAAAACTATGAGGTTCTCATATAGCATAGTAATGTCTGGTGAAGTGGATTTTTGCAAAAATCGGACCATGCGCAAGAGATTCGGGACATAATTGAACTGTGTCATATTAGTACTTGAGTTGCTCTTACGAATGAGCTATAAATTGTAACCATTCTGCTTGTAGTTGAAAAGTTAAGGCAGGGGCCCAATGTAGTGAGAACTTGAATAAGGTCCTTTTGATTTTAATATCAAACCAACACGCGCATTTACAATTTTAGCCCATGGTTGAAACTTGAAACCTTGGCCTTTTTTAAGATGGAATCTTTAAGATAGCGTTGTTCTTGTTGTATTGATAGTTTTTAATTAATTAATATCCTACTTTAATAGCTGTCTACTTTTGTCACGTGTTTACTTTTACAGCAATTGCTGTAAAAGTATGAAATGTAGATGTAGGCTTTCATGGGTTTTATCAGTACGAGAGTTTTTAAACACGAAATATTAGAATATAAATCAATAAGTAAATATTTCACTATGTAAACTATTAAAGTGAACGTGTTTTTAGAATAAAGTGGAATTCCAATGTGAATTTGAATGTGGGTGAAAGGTTTTACAAAAACTTCAAGTATTTTAATACGTTTCACATTTACAACGTTATAACAACCATTTTGCACAGTAATGGCCCCATAAATTGATTGAAAAAACAAAGATTTCGTCACTGCTGTTGATATACAAACCCAATCAACATACGTTCTTAGTAATTTTCATTTACAAATGATTATTTAGATTGCAATTTTAACTTGTTAAAAAATTTGAGTTTTTATACTCAAACAAGTATAGATTCCTTAGGACAGGCAATAGTAGCTCTTACGTAATCCGTACAAAATCTGGTATCATTGTTTACCCTCACGCCAAATCAGTACCAACTCGAACATTCCTTGTTAGACTGACTAACCTAATGCATTCTGATTTTTATTGTTTACATGTCGACATACACAGAGACCAAAGTACCTAGACAAATTGCAAGCCTATCCTTTATAATGGGGTTACACGTGTATCATGCGTTGTTTACCCACTTTGCGGTGATTAGTAACAACGTTAAATGCAACTTACTCAGTAACAGCATTGCATTAAATTGCCACTCAACAAGCGTACTAATCTATCTTTTCACAATAGCAAAAAAACACCAGTAAATATTTAATCATGTAGGTTATTGTTCTAGACACCGTAATTGCTACTTTCCTTTACGTCAGCGCATCTCCAGCTGCATTAATAAAATTACAATGGCACATTAACCGCAAATGTTACATTGTGTGTAATGCATGCTGAAATGACTCATCACTCAAACTGGTCCATATTATGGTTCTTATTAAGTCCTAATTCTGGTTTATGCTCTTATGACATGCAATACATTTTCTCATCTTTATTTTACCTAATGTAAATATCAGCGGAAAAGTTCATACATGAGTCCAGATTATACCATCACAAGATTAACATCAATGTTTGAAAAACACATAAAACTTATTTACTTACCTATTTACTGTTTAATGATTGTTTGATATGAATGTTGCTTCATACTGTTTCCCATCAAATTAAGAATGATATGGCTTAATGACTTTGACTGTTGTTTCTCAGCCGTATAATTGGTAACTTTTATAAGCATCCATTTACCAAGTCTTTGCAATGATTTTCCCCTTTCAGAATTTAACTTTTCTCCAGTTTATTTTCTGCTGATTAAAAAATACCGCAAAACTAATGAACTTTAAGCACATGTAAAACCTCAGGTTTTTAAGTTTTTGTATATTTCATCATCTCATTACCATTATGTCGGTTTTCTGAAAAAATGCAACATTAATGACATTAATACACGAGCAATGATAAGTATTATGCCTTGAAACAGTTCACACGACTTACCCAACCGAAATAATTTACGTATTGTTAAAAACAATATATCATTTATTTATAATCATAAGTCGTTCCAAAATGCATCTCAGTCTTTCCCAGAAAGCTTACTGGCACTGGATTGTAGACTGAAGACAAATTTTTCAACTGGCCGTTTGATCATTTAATTTTTCGAAATACATTTTTGACAATGCCTCCGAACGTTAATAGTGATCCATCATCCACATCTGGTTTTCAAGATACCGTAAATTCTCAATTTATAGCCCCGGCTAAATTTTCAAATTTACCCCTCTCGGGGAGGGCTATAATTAGAGAGAGGCCACAAATAGAGAGAGGCTAAAATTTCAAAATCGCCTTGAAACCCAACAATTATTTTATTTTCACAAAAACGTGAAAAATCCAAAGAATGTAGCCACGTATCCTTGATTTTGAGTGAAAATACAAATTAAATTAAATTTATGTGTTAATATTACTTACGAAGTGCTTGCTATCCATAATTTGTTTGCTATTTATTACGGAATTAGGTTATAATTTATCAGTAGTAACTAATATTGACATCTTTTGATACCTCATTCTTCATCTTGAACCTTTTTCTGTCAAGATTGATTGTTTTATATATGTTTTAAAAGAACAAAACAGCGAATTAGTTTTTGAGGGGGGCTATAATTTGGGAGAGGCTAACTTTTCAATTTTTCCCCTACCAGGGAGGGCTATAATTAGAGAGGGGCTATAATTTGAGATAGGGCTATAAATTGGGAATTTACGGTAATTCACAGCAGAAAGACAGCAAACCCAAGGAAATTTATTACAATGGATACTTTTACGACATTACTAATTTCATTGCCCGACATCCGGGCGGCAGCGTGATAAACTTTTACACAGAGCCGGGTGAAGATGCCACGGACGCCATACGCCAGTTTCACTATCGTTCCATGAGCAGAGTAGAAGCTATTATGAAATCTTTACCAAAACGTCCAGCAACCCCGCAAGAACGTAAGATTTTTTTAAGTCCATCAGCTTTCAGCATGTGAGCTCACGAAGTTTTCTTTTAAATAGGAGGACTACAGTCAGAAGCTTTAACACGTCATGACGCACTCACAGCCGATTTCAATAAATTATTTCAGGAGTTGAAATCAGAAGGATATTTCGAGCCCTCAATACCTCACGTGATTATTCGTCTAATAGAACCAATCGCCCTATGCTTGATTGGATTGTCCATATTTTACCAATGCGAAACATTCCTCACCAAATTTCTGGGAGCGATTTTATTCGGATTTACACTTAGCCGGTTTAGCTGGGTGGTGCATGAAGGGGGACATAACTCATTGACAGGACGACCAAAAGTGGATAAAGCCATACAGGATTTTTGCATGTGTATGAAAAATTAGACAAATTTAATCAGATAACTTATGTAAAATCTTAAGGAAAAAAATTTGTCATTTATGGGATAAAATAGGCTTGGCAATAGGAGTTTCGTCGGTATGGTGGAATTCCCAGCATAATCGTCATCACGCTATGCCACAGCGATTAGAGCATGACGTTGACCTTGCCACATTGCCTTATGTTGCATTTAACAAGAAAACTGTAAAGGACAAAAAGCAAATCAATTCCTTCTTTGTCAGAAATCAAGTAAGTTTTGCTTAATTTTTTATTAAAGTTCAAGTGTCGGTTTTAATTTTTAAACAAACATTGGTATTTTAAATAACAGGCAGTTTTTTACTGGACGCTTGATGTATTCATTGTCACCTTTGTCTGGAAGTTTGTGCTTCATCCCCGCTATCAGCTCCATAAAAAGGCATATCATGAAATACTACTAAATATACCAAGCTATTTCTTTGCCATTTACGGGGTTGGAATTGGCTGGTATTTTTTAATGGCTTATTGGGGTAACTTCTTTCTTGCGGTTAATTTTGCATTGAGCCATACTCACCTGGATGTGGCGGAAAAGCCTACTCATTGGGTGGAGTACTCGCTAACACACACCGCAAATATCAAGCCATCTTTATTTGTGGATTACTTTATGGGATACCTAAATTATCAGATTGAGGTAATTAACTGTTTGGACATAATTTAAGTTTTTACTTATGAATTTAGAGACTGATCTAAGGCGTTTTGTTGTAGCATCATTTATTTCCAAACATGCCACAATTTCGTCAGAAGGAAATTTGCCATCGGGTAAAAGCGTTAGCGGAAAAGCATGGATTGCCCTACAATGTTTATTCTTATCCAGAAGCGTGTGCTTTGGCAGTTAAGAATTTACACAATGTGGGAGCTGAGTTAACAAAATGAGCAACTGGTCCCAATATACTTTACTTACATATTATGACTAATATCTAAAATATTTTTTGCAAAGTTGCGTTTATTTCGTGTCACTGTCACAGTCTTGTGTAAATTCTTAGAAGTGCAATATGAAATAATATGCAAAACATCTATTCAAATTAAAACTGAAATCAAGCTTTCAGAAACTGAGAGATGACCTTGATTTTGATGTAGGAAGTTGTATAATTATTTGGGATAACTATTACAGAACCAAAATTCGTTAGCTCTTACAATTTCATTAAACCCTTTCCTCATTCCAATCTTCCACTTGGTGTTGAATAAAAGTGGTCTATTAAATAAGATTAGTTCTCATGATTAGTCAAAAGTAATGATATAAATGACTAAATGTAAATGTAATATTTTGCTTATAGCACCTTATCCAGAATCCAGACATTAAAACACACTTTTTCTTCCCATGTAATCACCCTAAATTTATTTGTCTTAATATGAATTTTAATTGAAACCGCAATTCATAGCACATTAATGAATTAAAGACCTGTCTAATTGTAATTGGCAAAAACACCTGCATTTCTCTTCTGTGAATTTCAAGCTTATCATCGTTCTAAGCTTATCAATGAAACGAAACCACAAATTTTCAGAAATCAAATGGGTTAAAAGGAAGAGTTTATGCATGCAAATCATTCAAATTCAGAAGATTTTATACAGAAGTTCCAATGTGAGTTTGATAGAAATGTACAAATTAAAAAGTTAATTAAAGGATGCTACATGTCACATGTAACGTTTCTGGACAAAGTCCCGTTAATAGTCAATGGCTATTCCCCATATGCCCCAGTAGTTTGGATCTTTTACGCGCACTCACCAAAGCCACTTGTTGGGCTTCTCTGAGCTCATCGAGCTCAGCAGCTGATTAATTTATAATGGCTAATTAACCATTTAATTAGGCGATGACAATGGCTACTCTATTGAGTTCAGTACCTGGCCCTTCCCCAATGCGGGGTTTGGAAAGGAGTGACCTGACTTTGTGCCTCTTTTGCTACAAAAAGTGTCCCAAGACTGAGGAGGATTTATCCAGATTTGTGAATTTGGTGGGGTGTTGGCTCGGGAGGCCGATAAATCCGAGGTGTTTGGAGGGAGGAGATGGAGGGTGCTGTGGAGAATGTAGACTTTTGGTGGAGGGGGTTTGTACAGCTGTAGAAAAGTGGAAAGAAATGGAGGAAAGTGTGAGGGGGAAGATGGGGAAATTAAAGAGAAGGATTAGGAGGGCGAATAGGGGACCGGAGATTTGGCAGGAGAAGAGGAGGCGGATTGAGGAGGGCGAGGGGATGTGGAGGAGGGAATTTAGGGAGGAGTTGCTTCAAGAAGGGGGTAAGTTGGTGGAATTAAGAAATGAGTGGGTTTTTTGGGGATTTTTAATTAATTTTTGGAATGATTTCAGGTTCTGGAGGACGTGGAGTGAAGAAGGAGGTGGATCAAGATGAGCTGAGTGAGTGGGTACTGGAGTATTTTGTGGGATGGATTGTGACATTGGCTGCTGTTACTGTTTTGGCTTTGGAGGAGCCTCCTGGTCCTTTTGAAAGAGCTTGTGGTGGTGTTCAGATGGAGGTGGAACCTATAGTAGAGCCAAGTGGAAAGAATTTGAAGGTTGTAATGGGTTCTCTTGGAGGAATGGTGCAGGATGCCCGAGGGATTTTAGAGGATTTAAGGCAGCAATCTGCGAATTCGGTGGCTTTTTTGGATGAGTTAATAGGAGTGCCGATATATTCTCAGGAAGGTCAAGTGGAGGTGGGGATAGGATCTGGGGGGGATGGTGTGGGTGATGAAGGACAAGTGCCAAGTGACGTTGGAGACGTTTCTGTAGGCCCAGAAGTAAATACTGACAAAAGGTATATTAAATTTACTAAATATTTAAGTTTTTATTAAAAAACTTTTAAAAAATAAGCTGGGATTTTTAGTATGAATCATAACATTTTTGTTTCAGAATGGAAACGGAACCACCTCTAGAAGCTGCTGTGACGCCTGCCATTTCTAGGAAAGCCGCCAACATCCTAAGTCAGTGTGGTTATCCCTGCAAACTCTGCTCCAAAGTGTTTTCTTCAGAAGCCACCCTCAGACAGCATATCCGGTGTTTCCACCCACGCACCCAGTCATTCACATTACAAAATTACTGCTCCTACTGCAAAATCTCCTTTCCAAATAATGTACTCCTGCGAAAGCACAATCTCTATTCTGAAAGTCACAAGTTGCTCAAGAATGATATGTTAAAGAAGAAAGCCAAACTCTCAAAAACCAGTTCTAATCAACAGGAATCATTGTCAAGTCAATCGCAATCAACAAGCCAAAGTCCTCAAGGAAACCTATCGATCTCGGAAACTCAACAGCTTTCACAGGAGAGCCAATTGGCAAAGGAAAATGATACCCCGGAATTGGTGACCTCGACACCAAGTACATCCGCTGGTCAAATTCAGCCAGAAACTGATTCTAATCCAGTCCAAGTGAAAGAAGGAAACGTTGAACATGTCGAGATTGACGTTGAAAAGTTATCTAAAGCTTCTGAACCTGACCCTGTGATCATCAAAAAAATCCAAAAACGACCACGGATCATTTGGATCCCTCCCGGTCCAAGTCCGGCACCAAGCAATACTCCACAAGATTTACAGAAGAAAAACCCTAAGATCGATTTTGGTTTTCGCTGCAGCGTTGATGACTGTGATGCCAAATTCAGCAGCATAGAAAACTGCAAACTCCATCAGAAGTATCACACACAACAGGGCAAGTTCAAGTGCCACTTTTGCAAAGTTGTAAAGCCCACTTTGGTCCACTTGGCACAGCATGAACAAAGAAACCACGTGAAAAAGGAAGATAATCAAGGAAAATGGTGCAAAGAAATTCTGTGTCCACGGTGTAATGCCCGGTTTAGTCAGTCGGCTACGTACTATGCACATTTTGCGGATGCTCATGGGATTCAACTGAAGCGGAAAAAACGCCCCCGGATAAACTGTAAGAAGTGCGGAGTGCAGATTTACAAACAGGATTGGGAAGCTCATCGAAGACAAGCTCATAGAAAGTTTAATGGAAATGGAAGGAAGAATGAAAAGGTTTTACGATGTTTTGAATGTCCCAAGAGATTCAATGGCGAGTTGAATTTCCAAGAGCATTTGATAAGGGATCATAATCTTTACATGTGTAAAGAATGTGGAAAGACTTTTGAGAATAAAAATTCGTTGGATTTGCACATGACATTGAAAAAAGCAGTGAAGGGTAAAAGGTAAAGAATGAAACTGTGATTGAAAGAAATCGCTTAAGGTATTTTATGTGATACAAAAAGCAATGGTTTGTATTAGTAGTGCTTTTACAAATAAAATGAAGACTATCGTATTGCCAAATAAAAATATGTTATAGAATGTAAAACTGTTAGAACATAGAAAATTATGTTAAGTTGAATTGCTGAGTTTACGCTTGTACCGTTAACGTTTCAAGATATTTCAAATGGAAACGTTGCTTTGTGATAAGAAAATGTATCAATTTGTACTTATACGTACCTATGTTAGAAATAGTAAAATAGTCATGTGTATTATCCAAATGAAAACTTTATATAACTGTTAATGAAGTACTCTAATTTGTAAAATTATAGATATCATTTTGCATTGTGATTGTTGGATAGCTGAATATGCATACAATTGTTGTACTATGAATTGTTTTCATAAGCACAATGCTGACAATGTCAAGTTATTTATAATATATGACATTTTATATAATTCCGTCGGATACCTATTTAATTATCTATGTTGTAATGTATACACAAATCGCAGTAGTAGTTATTGAAATTATGCTTACGCAATTGAATATTTCAATATTTTACTGCATCAACAAAATATATACTCGTGTATTAAGTTTGAATGAAATTGAATTTTTCAAGCTATCAAGCTTTCCTGTGAGTGAAACGCTAAATAACTTTCGTACTCGTAGGAATTGGCAAGCTGCTACTGCTGAGTGCTGAGTGGGTTGAATTTTGTAAAAGGTCAGACTTTATCTTGCTTCCAAGCAACTTTTTCAAATCTTTACGATAAATAGATGGCCAATTTTACCAGCTTTTTCTAGGTATTAGTACTTACTTTAGTTAACATTTTTTACAATATAATCAATCGCCATTCATTAAACTGAGTTTCTGTTCTGCCAATGCTGTTACTTCTGTCCATGCACTAACATACTTATATGAAAAAGAACTGATTCCATTTTCCACTTCGTAATGACCTTGACCAAAATAAAGATGTGTAGCAGCACAACAAGCAGCGTAAAACTACATTGAATGATTCTGTTCATACTCTGAGTGTCAGAGCAAAAAAATTCCCCATTAAATTTGTTGCTCTGTAAACTGAATGTAATCGCACACCATTCATCTCGTGAAGATTATAATAACAAGCTCAGCTTGTCAAGCTGAGTTTTGCTTCAAAAAGATTGCACATACCACAAAGCTAGAGCAGCTGGCATTTTAGGTATTATCTGAGTGTTTTAGAACAGTTCCAGAAATATTATATATGGGGTATTCAAACTAAAAGAAAGCTTGCCTATCAAGTTATAAAAATTAGTGTAAAAATTAAAGTATAAAAAATATATTTGCAATTTACGAACCAGTAAAAGGTTTTTAGAGAATTAAGGTAAGTTATAATGGTGAACTCAAAAACCTCTTTAATTTCTACATTTCTATATAATAACAAACTAACTTTTTATAAGTTGGAACTATGGAACGTGAAACCCGAAAAGCGTCAGAGCCCAAGCATGTTTCAATGGAGGAATTGAACAATCTTATCCATGACAACGTTTGTAGAGAGAATTCAATTAAGTTACAAACAATATTTCCAGAAGAGGCAAGCTTTTAAACTATTGTGTAAAGCAAGGAACCAATTCAACCAATGTATGAAAACAGAAGTTCACAAGTTTATCTATTATTCACAGATATGGCAGATTATACTTTTCAAGTATACCCATTCCAGTTGCTTTGCAAACATTAGCAATGCCTCTCCCTATTTCCGGAATCTGCTTCTTCAAGAACGAGCCAACTTTCTGTTTCCAAGTGTCTGGAAAGTCTTGGGGGCTGAATATCTAAAACATTATGAAACCAACGACGCCT
The DNA here is from genome assembly GCA_029691765.1 of Entomobrya proxima. Lineage (NCBI taxonomy): Eukaryota > Metazoa > Arthropoda > Collembola > Entomobryomorpha > Entomobryidae > Entomobrya > Entomobrya proxima. The sequence goes on along the minus strand of CM056169.1, from coordinate 41,703,179 downwards.
ATAACGAACACACTCTGTGTAAAGTGGATAAACATGGTTTCTTCTTCATTCCGTACAAGTTTTGTGAAATTTGTAGATCTGGAATTTATTTAAAGTGGTACTCAGGAATATTGAAAATGCGATTGGCTTGTAAACTATGGTGCACAACGATTAACGACTTTTTCCACTCATTGGATGAACTATCCATAGGACCTATCAAGAGAAGAATTCAGTTTTTCAGTAACTTTGCTTACCATTTTGTGAATCCACAATATTCATTTAACAAGTCGTTGACAATTTTTAGTAAAACTGTAGAATTTTACCATGAAATTTATCATGAACCCGAATATTTTTTCCTAGATATGATTTTGAAATTTGGAGAATATTTTCAAAACTGTACAATATTGTTGCAAGACAGACGCAATTCAAGAGTTGAATGGTATCGCAATTTTAAAGCACTTTTGTCACTTGTCCCAAATGTAAAGAGTTTAGATTTAAAATACAATCGTGTACTGCATTTAGGAATAAATCCACCAGAGACAAGACAAGAATTTGATTTGTTGGAAACTGAAGTTCAAACAAATCCTTTAGTTAGTATGGAACATCTAGAATCCTTATCAGTTAGCGGTTTCCATACTTCTATACTTTATGGTGTGGTTCGTGCCTGTCGAAACATTAAAAGTTTAAAAATGAAATTGTGTCAGTACACAAATGATATGGAGATAGATTTTGGACAACTTGAAGTTGAACAATTAGAGAAGTTTTCTTTTATAATAAAATCTAACCAAGAGTTCCGTAGTTTGGAAACAAGCCAATTTAGTTGGCAATTGAAAGAAGTTGACATAGATATTCATGAGAATATTGAAACTTTGTTAAGTTGGTCAGAAGTATTCCAAGCTTTGAAAAACAAATGGAGAAATACATTAGCTAAATTAACTCTTACAACGCCATTTACACACAAACCGGAAGATCAGGAACAAATTCGGGAATGGAGTAAACAGCCATTGTTAGAATTGCCGAATATAACAAACTTAAAACTTGTTATAAGGAAATTGCACGTGTTAGATTTTATTTTTCCTTTAAAAGATAAGTTGGAGTTTTTAAGTATAGAAATGGGTTTTAATGTGAATAAGGAACAGAGTAAGAGTTCTGAAATCTTTGATGAAGCTAGAAGGACACAGACCATTCAGTTTCTTGGCTACACCACTAGCTCTGAAATAATGAAATCAAATATATGGGAAAAGTTTCAAAATCTTAAAGAGTTTCATTACATGGAAAAGTATGACTGCCGGGAGGAAGTATCCTGGATGGCTACACGAGAACAATTAAAACAAAAAACATGAAAAACGTTAATAAGCTAAGTTGCAAATTTGTAAAAAATGAAATTTGCACATGAAATGATTTAGTGCTGTATAGAGATTTAAATAGATTATTGCTGGTTTCCAAAGTTTACTTTTATTGCAATACTGGTATACTTAATATTGAGGTTAATAATTTTTGGTGTAGTATGTAAATTTTCTATAATATTTTGATTTTGGGATTTTTGATTACATCGTCATTTGAATTTTCAATATGCAAATAAATAAACAAAGAATATATGCCGGGATTTAATGTTAACTACTTAATGGTAACCACTGTATTAAATATTAATTGCTTTCTCTTTAGTTTGAAGTTCTGTACAATTTAAAACTTGCAATTGTATATAGGTTTGTACATCATATAGTTTAAAAATAAATGTGAGTATTTGATGGAATTAGTTGTGTACTGTTAGGGCCATGCGCTATAGGAAATTTTGGAGTACCGTCTTCATTCCAAGATATTTTCTCAATTCGTGCTGAAAACCCGTCGGCTGTATCTGAATTGCTGGAGGCTTGATAAACCATCCAAATCTCCTTTTTATCTAAAACATAGATCAAGTAATTCAAATATAATGCTTTTGCCAAAAATATATATAAAATTGGTGCTGCTTAAAATTAAAAAATTGAACGTGCCTGGAGATTGCGTAAACGACACATGCCCAGCACAATATACACCTTCGTTTGCATTTCCTTGGAACACGGTACCTGTAGCCTTAACCCAATTTATACTGTCTAGTGGGTCTTTACCATTGTCGACACTGATCCAAGTCAATGCGTAATTTTCACTACATAAGCTGCTCACTGAATGCACAACAAATGTCTTTACTTTGTTGCTTAGTATAGCTGGTGCATTGTTAACACATCCACCGGAACACTCCCAAGACTCATAAGGTTCTCTAATGAACGCCACTGGAGCTTTAACAGACGTAGCATTTTCCATTTCTGCCATGTACAAACTAAAATGACCCGTTGTAGGTTCTGGACTAGCCCATGTTAAATAATGTTTGCCATTGTGTTTCATTAGCGTTCCATCCACCGATTCCACGTCCCAAATGTGGTCGTTCAATCTTATAGCAGAACCCCAATCGGCAAGAGGGTCAGATGGTAACTTTGCTTCGATGACGTATAATCGGTGATTGTGGGTACTATTCCGCATAGCAAAATATATGTAAAGCTTTTCATCAATGAAGTGCATTTCAGGGGATTGAATGTCGCTATATCCCGAAGGAGCTCTGAAATTATTGATATATTTCCGATATAAATTGATGTACAAATTGAAATCATAGTATTGTGATTGTAAGCATGTATTTTATACCGATACGCCACTTTTCTCTCAACATCACGAAAGTTTGTCAGTTTTCCACTTTTCAAAATGACAAGTTCACGATTATCACTTTCTGTTATCACCAGATAATAAAATGCTCCTATCTGAATGATGCCTGGATTTACCAAACTTGTCTCTGCAATGGGATTGGAAAAATATACGGACGATGTTGGAACAGGTTGAGGGTGATTGGCTCCATGTGCCTTTGGAAAAACCGGAGCACCATCGATGTCATTCCAAGTAACCCGTTCAATGTGGGCAATCTTCGAGCTTAGGCTGCCATTGATATAGCTGCGTGAAGCCCAATAAACCACCCAATCTTCTTTACCATCTGAACTAGTAGTATATGAAGCATGTGCAGCAGAATATACTTGTTCTTCATCGTTCCCACCAAAAACCGTTCCCAGTGACTGAACCCAATTTGTTACGTCAAGCGGATCCTTCCCAGCATCAATTTTCATGTACGCCAAACTATAGTTAAGAGTATTGGGATAGCTTACTGAAAATACAAGGTAAGAAACATCGTCATGGTATATGCACGCCGGAGCTTGGATCAAACACCCGCCGACACACGCCCATGGCTCCGTTGCTTCTTTTAATAAAAGAACAGGTCCAGTAACCTCCGTTGGGCTTATCATCTCCATGATAAACAATTGATTTATCCCATGTGTCCAGACAAAATATAATTTGTTATTATGCTGTAATACTGCCTGGTTAGTTACAGTTTCACTCCAGATTTTGTCAAGAAGTGAAATCGGGGTACTCCAGTTTCCTAACGGATCTAAGGCATCTTCAGCTTGTGTAACAAAAGTTGTCCTGTTCATTGTGAAGTGAATATAAAGCTGCTGCTGTATTTCATACAACCCACCAAATATGATATGGGCTTTTTCAGGCGACCTAAGTGTTCACATAATATATGCATGGTTTAAATCTTTTATAATGCACAACAAAATTTATAATTTCATAGTTATATTAATTTGTATATTTCATACGTATAAATTATTTTTGTTTCTGCGGTTCTAAAATCTGTTAGTACACTGTTTCGAGAAATTTTTAATTCTCCACTGGTGGAATACACAAGATAGTATTCCCCGTTTACAAGGGTAGCAGTTGGATCTGTCACAGAGATATCTAAAATTGGATTGGTGAACATCTCTGGCTCTCCACTTGGAGCTGGTTGTAGATTTGTATTGCCATGCGCAATTGAGAAAATTGGAGTACCGTCAGTTTTGTTCCAATACAAACGCTCAATGCGGGTTAAGTAATTAAGCGCATCACTCGACTCATTGTTAGTTGCATGGTACAACATCCAGGTTTCTGTGCCATCTCGACTTGTGGTAAATCCTGCGTGACATGCTTTGTAAACAGTTTCTTCGTCAGATTTACCAAACACGGGACCCTCAGCAGAGATCCAGTTAGACGTAATCATAGGATCTTTGGATATTTCAATGGACATGTAGGAGAGGGAGCAGTCAGCGTCGCCGGAATGTGACGCTGAAAACACCAAATATGCTATGCCCCGGTTGTGCACAAAACTGGGTGCTTCGTTAACACAACGTATTCCGTAACACTCCCAAGTTTCTTCAGGTTGTCTTAGCAATGTAGCTGGCTCTGCCACTTCAGTTGGACTGGCCATTGGCGCAATAAAAATGCTTTCTTCATTGTTTGGGTTATAACTTGTCCAGACAAAATACAACTTTTGATTCGTTTGCATCACGGTTCCAAAGAATGATTCCTCTAACCAAATATTTTGAAGTAGTTTGGTTGGAGCGTTCCAGCTACCTTGAGGATCTTGTGAATCGCGAGCAGCCATTACGTAGATTTGTCTGGTAGTGCCATTTGTCATGCTAAAGTATATGAACAAATTGCTATTAATGGAAACAAGTTCAATCGATTCCGTCAGCAAATAGCCTGCAGGAGAGCGATAGATAACTTTTTCTTCTGCGTGACGGAAAGAAGAAAGAATGGGACTTTTCAAAATCCGAATTTCATTCCGTGCCTGATTGACTAGAGACAAGTAGTAAAAATTGTCAAGGAACAACACTCTTGGATCCGGGGACCACGTATCTAATACTGGATTTGCAAACTGTGGGGTTTGGGAATGAACCCGGGCAAACATAATGCACAAAGCCAAAGTTGCAAAAAACTGTTCCATGTTGGTAAACATGTCCTGAATATGGTAAGCAAGATTTCCAGTCAACTTGGGAAACAATTAATCATGAATATATGTTAGTGTGGCAGTGGTTTTATACTAACTGAAAATACTTGAAATGGTTGTGCTTTAGTATCATATTGACGCAAACTGTGTCAACTGCCATTCAAAATACTTGAGTTTCACAGAATAACAAACTATTTTCAATGAATCAAATGATTAGAACTACTTGACATTTGATTCAACAGATATTACTTTGTTATGAGTAATCTGTATATATGATTTTATAAGCGTGAATGGACAATCAGAGATTAAACTCTTTAGTTTATCAGCACATAGAATATAGAACAAAAATATATACTGCATTGAAGCTGTTGTGTAACAATGTTGCACATATTACATTTACGGAAACATCAAATGATGGTATGATTAATTTTGTTGACATACCACGCAAAAACACAAACAATCAATCAACATAGATTTATAAAAGCTTAAACTCATTATCACCAAAAAAATAGAAAACCCTAATGAACAAACCAAGTAAATAAAAATTATTGTATATTAACCAATAACCTTATCTACCTTGACACGTGCGGATAATTTTTTAAAAGAATAATAGCGCCATTGAAACTAAATACGTAATACATCGTAAACGTAGCTGTTCTATTGGAAGTTCCAAGCACACAATTAATCTATAAATTTTGGGATGTACTTTTATATTATTTGCGTGCTAGTTAGCAAAAATATGGTCTAATTGGTCGAGTTGTAACTGTTTGTAAGTTAGAAAGCATTTATCTAAGTCCTCATTAATCCACCGTAGCACGGATATTTCATACTCTTGTATATCCCAAAAATCCAGACGGGGAAGTTATGAACTCATGAAAAACTTAGAAACTAATTCTTTCAAGTTTAAAAATATTTTTCGGATACTTGAGTGTCTTTTGCTACACTTTATTTGTTGTGGTTAGTTCCTAATCCATGCATTAGGCAGGGCGTAAAATATGTGTGGCATACATTTACGGCAAGATCTAGCAAAAAGTAAAAAATATGGAAGGCCAGAGCGCAAAACTTGTCACATTTTGGGAACTCCTTCATGCCCAAATATTGTCGTTGCTTGGGTTATTCAAGGCGAATAATACAACACACAAGAACTTTGGGAAAAAAATTCGTTACCTGGTTTGGCGTATCTATTTTAAAATATATATTTCTAGTAACGCTTTATGATATAATGTGTTTCAGCGCAATATAAATAAAATCTTTGGAGTTTCGTCAAAGCTTTTATTTTTTAAGTATAAAAAATTGAATTTGTAGGATACATTGGAAAAAGATTTGTTATTCCTAGTTATGTCTATGCTTTAGTTGTGCGTTGTTTTGACGCTATAATAATAAAATAATTAAATAATTTTAAACCGAAATATTAAAATAACATGGTATCTTAGTACATATACTAGCTTTGCTATTTCCAGTATATAATTTTCTTCTTGAAGGATTTGACAACTGAATGCTTAAAAGGCTAATTAATTTGTTTTTACAAATGTTTAATAATATTGATGCTGGTGTTCGGAGATGCTTAGTTTTATTCAAACATCCTTGTCAAAACCATTATTTTGCAAATTGTGATTATCCTGTAAATTCAATATCGTCTCCCTGGCGTAATTTACCAGCTGTTTTGCTTGGCTTTTCGACAAAAGTGCTTGTTCAGCACCAAGATGGATTCTAACTTCATTGTGATGGCTAATTATGGCAAAGCCATAACCTGGTTCAGAAGACAAAAAGAAGTAGCATAAAGTGAATTACTTAAAACGAAAGTTTGAAAAAAAGCTAAACATGAATCTTAAACATACCTAAGCCTCCTTGCAGGCAACCAGTGACTCCTAGAAATCCCAGAACCTTCCTGTTTCCTTCATTTAGTTCTTTTTAAACTCTAGCAAAATTGCTCATGGCTACTTAAAAATCAAGTTAGGAGCATTTTTTTAAAATAAAATTTGCTAATTTAAAAAAAAAATAAGTTCATTATACATTTGCTTACCAATAGGAAACAATCTATTAGTTGCCAAAAGTCTGCAAACAAACTGAAAGTGGCATCCAGCTAGTACAGTAAAATAATAAAAAATGTACGGCATAAATGTGTTTTTTCTGTCTTGCAAAATGTTGTGTGCTGTTTTCAAACGGTCGAAAGAATTAGAAAAATCCTTAACAGGTAACTGAAAAGTTGCTGCAGCGGCCAAGTTATTCAATCCCGCCTGTCTTTGTGAATTTGGCAATGGAAGAACAGAAAAACTTTGTACCAATTCTTCTTTCAGTTTCGTCTTGTCATTTTTGTGATAGCATTTGTCATTATGTAAAATCTTATTTGCAACAGAAGACAAACTGTACAGGAACACGCTTGTGAAGCTAACCCCATGGAAGTTCTTAATGTCCTTGATTTTCTGAACGGATATTGGATGGGAAATTGCAACAACCTGATGCCAGTTCTTTTTATTGTCTGGTACTCTAAAGTGACTGGGTGTTACCACGTAGTAACACCCATGTAACAAAAGGTAATAAACAGACAGGTGAATACGTTCCATATACTTTGCAGTGTGGATTTTTTCTCTGATTTTGGATTGCTTTGGTGAATGCCTCTTCAAAAGTGAAATCGGGATTCATTGTTTGCAAAATTGTGACAAGCGCGCTCATTGCATCCGCCAAGCTGTGATGCAATTTCAAGGCAATCGCACTCTGAACACTTTTTCCATTTGTGGAATTTGGATCCTGGTAATTTTCAATTATTTGTACATGCCACGGGCTCTGGTTCCTCGGCCAGTGACTGTTTAGCATCTCTTCCATTATATCTTCCAAAATCACCTTTTTATTCGTTCAGTGCTTACTCAAATGGTTGTCAACGTTAAACGTGTTTCGCGCCTTTTTCCAAAATGAAAATCCTAGCCAGCAATCCGGGTAGCAAAAAAACTTTTCAAAGATGTTCGGTTCAGTAGCACTTGATTCGAAAAGCTTTATGATGTGTTCCTTTACATCAGAAAAAGTAAGACGTCCTTCAATTACACAAACGGAGACCGCATTTGAACGTAGAGTAGTTTCCAAAAAGTAATCGATGACAAATGTTGCGCTCTGGCCATCCATTATTTCCGCTAGATCAGGTCGTAAAAGTGTTGCTAAACATTTTACGCACTGCCTAAATGCATGGCATAGACAGACAAACTAACGAAAAGAAAACAAATGTAGCACAAGACCACCAGAAATCCAAACAGCATTTTTAAACTTGAAAGAATTAGTTTGCAAGTTTGTAATAACTTCGTAATTTGCATCTGCATTTTGGTATTTACACAAGAATATCAAATAAAAACAATACAAAAGATAAATGAGTACTATTTAAATTTATGATTTATGCGTCTTAACCAGGGTGGCTTTTAATACATGTATATATAGATTTTGTCCATTTTTACATGTAAAAATGTAAAAAACATGGAAATATGGAAATAAAATGGAAAAATGGTAAAATACAGCCAAAGAAGCCATATGGCTATATTTACATCTACGATGGAGAATTACAAGACGGTTCTAATTACTTTAAAAGCAAATGTAACGGTTTAGTGGAGTTTTAAAATTATGTTAAAAGCTTAAAACTCAAACACTGAGTGCTGTTTTGCAGAAAAAGTGGAAATTTTCAGGAATATTTCCATAATTTACATTTTACATGGCAAAATTCCAAATATTTTTTACATGTAAAAAATAATTTTTACATGTTATTTCCATGTTACATGTTATGTATATACATCCCGCCACCCTGGTCTTAACTCACTAACAGTTTCAACTCAACTGCTTAGGCCAGATCTTCGCAAATGAGTACACGCAATTTAGAAAACTAAAGGAATAAGTAGAGCCAAAAATAAAACAATTTATAACTTTAATTTTAAAATGCTTTTTTGTAAAGGCTTTGTCTATAATTGTATTATTCGCGTCTTCAATAATAACTAGTACTTAGAATGGCCGTAGAAAAGACATGACGTTGTTGAAATTCAAACAAGTAGGAAAAGCAATGAAAAATTCGATGGTTGTTTTGCCTTATTTAGTTTTATTGTGAGAATTGATGCAATAACGATGCGATAAGTAGACAAACATATCAGTAGATTTGTTTACAGAACATGTAAATATTAACAAGAAGAGGTACCTTAGATTTTAAAAGGTTGTATTCCAGTAACTAACGTAATTAAAACCAGTATGGCATTGTTTCGATTAGTAAGGAAAACGACATGCATTATTAATAATAAAACTACATTAATTATATATTACCTTATTATTTTCCGATGCCTTTCTCATTCGTTTTGATAACTTATTTCTTGAATAATTTATTGTTGATAATTAAAATTCCAGGAAAGAGCATTTAGGAAATCTCTTGTGCGGTGTTTGGTAGTATTTTCTTTGTTTACTTCATTGAGATCATCCCATTGGATAAAAATGCAATTAAAAACAACAACCTGTTCCAATTCAACAAACAAAGCTTTTCAGTTCAGAATACAAATTATATAGCCCAAAGCCACACGACGTGTTGTTCATCTATTTACTTTAACGTTAATACATTTCACGGCACCCACATTTTATAGACACGTATCTTTCGTTAACAGCCTATTGACAAGCGTGTTAAAATTGGCAGAAATTCTACAGCAAATTGTGTGTTGCCTTTGAATTTTTTGTTCAAAGATAGCAATGCACACAAGTCAGTGAAATATCCTGGTTAAATTCACGTGTAAAGAGCATTTCTAAGTGTAGTTTCCGTATTAGAAAAAAGCTTATTAATTTCTCAAATCAATGAAATAAAACAGGTTTTTTAGAATGTTGTGAGTATTTTTGTGATAAAATCAATCAAAAGTGTTAGGTTGCACATTGAACCGATTTTCCAACACTCTCATATAAGTGTTTATTTTACAGGAATACAGACCCCTTTTGAAAATTCAACTAGTGTTTATTTTACAGGAATACAGACCCCTTTTGAAAATTCAACTAGTGTTTACAAAGGAAATGTTTGGCAATGAATCTGAATTATCTATCCAATTATGTTTAAAATATTAAGGAACTTCCATCTTTGAATAAATTATCGATATAATTAAACGTATATTACCAAATATTGCTGCTGCGATATGGACAAGTTTTTATAGGAAAATTTATTACTACCTAATGAGAATAGATTTGATGTTAGATAAACGTTATTTTCCTTTAATTGTAACTTATTATGCTTGGGTGTAATTAATTTAAGGAAAACTTTGCTGCAAATTATTTTGTGATTAAACAGGATATGAATCAGTTGGGTTGGCTACCATGCAGAGTTCCTGGGTATTTTATTTTTATGCTACATACAACTAAAAACTAAATTTTAAATCGAGAATTCAAACACTGTGTACGACAAAAAAGAAAGCTCCTGCTTTGACATTTAATAAATTTTCAAAGATTTATATTCTTGATATTCTACATCAGTGAATCATGGATTTAATTTCGTTAGTCGATTCCAACTTGAGTAAAAGTTTTTTGTTTTTAATTCTTAACAGTTTAGTTATTCTGTTGTTTTGGTTTCTATCTCATGAATGGAAACAAAACAAAACAAAACTCTCAAAAAAGCAAAAGTGTATGCAATTAAACTTCCAGTCATCGATGGACTTTTACTACCAATAAAATTAAGAGCAGGTAACAATACTGTAAACTAAAGTAAAACATTGTTTGCTTTACATGTACTATACCACAAATGTATAAGAAATTTGACATTATTACAACCTCTTATTAAACAGATGGCATAAAGTGGCTGGGGGATGTAATTCGCAAACACGGCATGAATTGCCACATACCATTTTTGCATCTTGAACTCATTGCAAATACGAATCCTTTTGTTATAAAGGTATTTAATTTAAATTTTTGATGATATTGCTTTAAAACAAAGCATTACAATTTATGCTTATTTACAGAAGATCGTCAGCTCAAAGCATGAAGGGCATCTGAGCATGAGCAAACCCCACTTTGTCTACGACCTCGTATCAACCGACTTTGTAAACGATGGCTTGCTTGCGTCAACTTTAGATATATGGGTGCCACACAGGAAAGGACTTGCTGCAGTTTTAACTATCATTATTTTTCCACATACCTGAAATACATCAACCAAGGAGCTAAAACAACGATTCCTTCAGCTTTATCGAAGTCATTGCAAACTGATTCTGGTCTTGTAGTTGAGAAATCAGAAGTGCAACCAATCATACATAAATCGGCTCTACAAATTATAACACGTAAGCATACAAATGCAACCAGATATTTTTAAACTGAATGAGGATTCCATAGGAATTAATTTAACCAGTACTAATTTAGCTGAAGACCAAATGTGTGTATCTAAATATGATTTTAGGAGAAGACTTTGCCACGCTAAGTAATGAATGTTTGGAAAGTTTCATGGATGCTAATTAAAAGTATGGTGAAATTTAACACAATAATGCCATGAAAATAAAATATCATAAGATTGTTACAAGTCTTTTGTATTGCCAAACAGATGGAGAAGTATTGTGCTTGAGCGGCTACTCAACCCGCTTCTGATTTCGCACCCATTTGGAAGTTTCATTCAAAAAACGTCTAATGCAGTCTTGCATTGCAGATTTGCTTACTTTTGAATATAATGTATTAGTTATATATTTTTATAATTACCAATATATTAGCAGTAAAAAATTATTACCAAACTTTTATCTTATTTCAGATTGTAAATCGCTACATCTCACGATTGCAATCAAAAGCCATAAATTTTCGAACGAACAACATAAACGAAAAATTTGAGTGTATTATAGAAAATATAATAAACGCAGGCATGACTAACAAGGAAATTGCTGACGAGATTGGAATATTTATGCTTGCTGTGAGTTTACTCAAAATATTCTCTTTAAAGTGCAGTAACGTAAGTAGAACTGATTTATCTGTTTTCGCAGGGACATGAAACAATTGAAGTAGCAATTGAAATGCCTTTATTTCATTTGGCTTGCTATCCTGAGTATCAGGTAATCTGGCTGCATATAAAATTGCTTACAAGTAAACGTATTAGCATGTAATCAACATGATTTGTTTGAAAACCAGAAACGTCATGAAGAAATTGACAATTTGTGCACCTCAAAAATTGGTGGCCATGACATGGATTTAGAACTTGACCAGTTATCTGAATTAAAATACCTAGAACGCTGTATATTAGAAGATCTTAGGTTATCACCACCCATCCCTCTGTTTCTAAGGCAATTGGAAGCACCACTTGAACTAGATAACGACTTGTTTTTTGACGTTGGACAAATTGTGATGATCTTTCCGTGGATGGTTCACAGGAACCCAACATTTTACCCAAGCCCAGAGGTATTTGACCCAGACAGGTTTTTACCTGAAAATGTAAAAATGAGATCAATACATGCGTTCATTCCGTTTTCCATGGGACTGAGAAATTGTCTTGGATGGAGAGTGGCTCTAATGGAGATGAAAGTTTTAATGACGTATATTTTGAGAGAATTCGATTTGACAACAGAGGATAAGCCCGATGATGTTAATATACGCTTTGTCGTTACTATAAAGCCTGAACGCCCTTACAATATCCAATTTAGGAAAAGGCTTCATACGTAGCATTCCAATAAGTCGCAACCAGTTTAGATGAAGGCTAATTTTAAACTTAAACTATTTGACTAAAAGTTTCAGCTTGCAGATGCATATTTCAATTATAGACAGTGATTTTGGGGTTGAAGTAATGAAATTGCAATTTTTAACACATACTGCGGTTTTGTGTCGCAGTTTAGTATACACCAACGTATTAAACCAAATGTTATACAAATTTATAACGTATGATTGCACATATTAGCCACGGGGCAAATTTTGAATAACATTTTTATTGTATGTAATCTTTTAAGATAGACGGGGACAGGAAAAGACGCGCATGACAAATATTTATGTGGATAATTTAATTTTGTATTAGCATTGCCAGTCCCAATACTTGAGTGTAAAGTTTGAATGGTAAATTTGCTGGTTCTTTTCAAACAGAATTTTAGTAATAAATACATTTAATTGGACAAGTGTTTCGATTGAAGTTAATAAGATATCTTTATTTCTTGTTGTTATTTTTAGATATTTTTAAACATAATGTTTTTTTCAGCTTGAAGTTTTTAATATTTTTTGAATTTGTACGAAGTATATACCTTTCACAAAATGCAGAACTTATAACGCAATGAATACTGAATTTCATCCATGCATAAACTGTTCAGAATTCTGAGAAAAATATTTGATTCACTTTTGGACTGAAAAGTAAGAGACATATACAGACAAGTTTACGTCTCGATGCATTATCCTTATTTTAGTATAAAAATACTTCAAAGCCATTCGTTTAATAAAAATGATCCATAAGTTTTCACTAAATCAGTACAATAGAAGGAAGTTTTTAGCGTTTCGCAGAAAATGGATCGTTCCTGCTTAACTCGAAGATTAATGTACCTTACCAACTAGCATAAGTAAATGCACATATATAAGCCTTAAAGCTATGAGTGTGTAGTTAAAAGTGCTATTCCTGTCCATGCGGCATAATATCCAGTGGAAAATTTTTATGATGTTGCTTTCTTTCTATGGGCTACCCTTTTGTCAAAATAATTTCACAGAACTGAAATTGAATAGTAAATAGAATATAGAGTTGAAGGTAGACTAGTAAGTTAGGACCAGTACCTAACCAAAAAACATGAAACACATTCCGCATTATCTAAAAAATTAACCCACAATTTTCAAAAGGGTTAGTTTCACACTGATCCTTTCTAAAAAATACAATAGACGTCTATGTGCTTCAGTCGCTGCGTATTAAGTAGCTACGTGTAAGCTTTTCTTTCATACCCCTTTTTAAATATATGTTAGTGTGCAAAGTTGTAAAACAAAGCCATTGTTTGGGTGAAGTACCCAAAACATCATAAGCATTCTTAAGAAATGTTTTGTCGTTTTTTGCTTTCAAGAACAATGCTTACTTGAGATAAAACCTTTTTCGTTAACATGAACTATTGTCGTGAACATCTACATACATCCACAACATTAGGTACTTTTTCTGTCTTATTTTAATGCTGTATTAGGACAGATTTTGGGCAATATGTATGAACACCCATCATTAAAACCTCAGTAATATTTGAGCATAGTAACAGAAAGGAGTAACTCTCTTAAAGTTTAAACATTTTTCTGGAATATTTGTTGAATAAATTAACTTACAATTGGCTTTGCCCTAAACGCCGCAGCTAGATTTATTAAGAATTTTGAATTACGTTACGTATTATGAATTTAAAAATTTACATTCAATAACGAGTTTATTAAGAATATCGCTTGTTATATAGTGTAAATGGACGTTAAGCATGCACGGATTGCTACCATTGAGTTCCCGCGAACCCGTTTAGCAAATAAAAGTTAAATATAATGATTTTGTGTTATCTTTTTTGAAATTTCTCTATGTACCTTAATAGTTTGGTTAACGGCGAGTTTGTTGGTACTAAAATCTGTAAATTTTAAAGTGATGCAGTAGGGTAAACTTCATTTTGAAACCTTTGAAGCACGATCTAGCATGCTAAACAACCTAAAAATTTGCAGAGTTTGGTACCAACGAATTCGCCGTTAGCCAAACTATTAAGGTACATAGAGAAATTTCAAAAAAGATAACACAAAATCATTATATTTAACTTTTATTTGCTAAACGGGTTCGCGGGAACTCAATGGCTTCGATTAGGCCATGCTTGACGTCCATTTACACTATACAACAAGCCAATACCTTAAGTTTCAAATCATGGACGCCTGCGCCGCTCGGCAGTCTGTTTACATAAATATGAACGAAACCACGAAGCGAGAGTTTGAGATTGAAAAAGAGAAATGTCAGCTTTTACGGATTCTTCCAGAAGAGGTAAATTAATTTGTTCCAATGATTATAAGTTACTTTACTTAAAAAATCCTTAGTTAAACATAATATCATTTTCTTTCAGATATGGCAAATAATTTTGACCAGCCTTAAAAATCCAGACGATCTTACTCGCATCTCCAACTCCAGCATGTTTTTCCGGAATTGCTTGCTACTCCAGCGAACCACTTTTTTGTTTCCGGGTGTGTGGAATATCTTAGGAAAAGCTTATGAAAACTCCGACAGTCTAGCCTATACTGAAAGGACAACACCTTTAAGACGTATAGATGATCTCCATTGGTATGCTGGTATACTGAAACTGCGCTTGGTTTCGCGCTCCTGGAATAAAGTTATTGACAACTTTTATCAACATTTTGAGGACATCTATGCAATGATTCATGACTCTGAAAAACCTCAAAAAAAGTTGTACAAGACAAGTTTGAAATTTACGTATGGACAAGACGCAAACTGGACACGACGACGGGGAAAACTAGCGTCCCCTGCCGACATATTTGATTTTCGCAATCACTTTGACGCTATTGAGGGAGACGAAACCCATGCTAAAAAGAAAAGCCCTTTTATTTCAAATGCAGTAAAAATTGTTCTTGAGGATAACATTGAAGAGCTTATTCCAGATTTGAAATTATTTCTTAAAGATTATGGTATGTTTGTGTGGCATTGTAAAATTAACATAGCTCACAGTTTACCTTTAAAAAGAATTTATTCAATCCTGCGCAGCATTTGTACTTTGCTGCCAAATTTAATAACATTACGGATAAAATATTTTCACATAACTCCAACTGGAAAAATTAAATGCCAATACTCTATGAGGCAGCTTGAAATACTGCAGCAAAAGATTGAATCATTACCAATGCCAACTTGGAGAAATTTGAAGCTTTTAAAACTACATATGCTCCCATTGCCCTTTTTGAACGAGTTGTTAGATAAAAATCGACAAGTTGCAATGTTGGAGGTATTTACAATTTCAATATATCAAACAGGTGGCTGGAATTTCAATGGGTTGTCTAATTTGACCCAAATTTCTCTGCGATTATTTGAGGGAACTGATTTGGAGGCGTTACAGTTGACAAATTTAAAACTGGAAAAGATTTACTTGGATTTAAGCGAATGTTTTCATTTCAGTTGGTCGGAAATATTTCAACTGTTAGAAAACAAGTGGACTGAAACAGCAACAAATGTAATGTTGGGGCTACCAGAAGTAGCTGGTAAGGAAAACGTCGACAAGCATTACGAGGAATTCGGGTCTCTTCAATTGAATCTTTCAAAATTAAAGCGTTTGAAGCTAATACTGCCAAGTTTGTCGTTAATCGATTTTGTGCTTCCAATGAAGCAAACACTGGAAGAGCCTGAAATTGTTATGCCTTGTTCAAGCATATCGAAATCGGACAAAGATTGGTTTTTGAATGGGGCGGAAATTGATGAAAGGATTAAACACACCAAAACTATAGAGTTGTTTGATTTGAAAAACTTTTATGATTCCAATATTTGGACATTGTTTCCCAAGTTACAACGTCTTTTCCTTAACACTTCTCCAATTTCCTATGAGACAGCAATTGACTGCACTAGGACAAAGTGGATTTTGAGGGCTGGAAACTAAGCAACAACTTGTGAGATAATGGTTAAAGCGTTAAGTGTATTTGTAAATATTTTGGTATACTTAATAATACTTTTTCATAGTAAACTTATTAGATAATTATATAAGGCATTAAATAAGTACGATAGATAGATAGATTAGATAGGTTAGGTACATTGGAGTTCGTTTTATGAATTATTGCAAAGGCGCGATGTAAACTGCAGGCTGAGACTTAGGGCAAAATTAACTGTTTAAAGCGTACACATGTACTGGCTAACGCAAAGCTTGTTAAATTACTCAAATTATGAATAAGTTTTTGCATTATGAATGAATTGCGATTATGATCGTGATATGTTTATGGCTTGAAAGGTACAACTGCTGCAGTGCTGAAATAACACAAAAACTAATTTATTTATTTATACCACTGTCACTATGAAATTGATTTGTAATGCGCTAGTTGTTCTTTTCATATTAAAATTCTGTATCAATATGTTACATAACAAGTGCTGTAAAATATGATAGTGGTTATTTTGTAAAAAGCATTTACACAAAGACAAACACATTAACTAAAAATATACCGTGTTGTGCATGTGTAACATGTTGTTTGTGTTGTTTTACTTAATTAAAAATTAAATGACCTGAAAATTCAATATAAAATGTATATTCTTTAGCCCTAATTACAAGTTTTCATTATCCATCTTTTGATTTCATTGAGAACAGAAACAATTATAAAACGAAATTTTATTTACAAGCATCCGACTCTAGGAACTCATGTTGGAAAACAATCTCGGTGAACACTGAACACAGCTAGAAGAAAAGATAGAAAGAAACTTAGCTGTTGACCCTTGTAGCATTTTTAATAACGTTCGAGAATCATTTGTATTTTTACAAAAGTTTCGTCAACAGGTGGAACAGGTTTCGTGGGCTTGATTATCAAACTTAGCGGAACATAGAACTTTCAAGAGAGATTTTATTTTGGACTAGAAATTATGTTGGTGCTAGCAGGTTTAAGAGTAAGACAAGAACTGGAAAAATTGCATTGCATGGATTTAATATTTTATGATCTTCAAAGAGACATTGAGGTTCAGATGAATAATGAGGACGTTTGGGGTTTGTAATCCGACGGACTACATCTTCTAACCAGCTGCCCGGAAAGCATTAAAACGTTATATGCCACAATGGTGTATACCTTAAGCAAGGCAGCAAGAAAAGTATTTATGAAAATTAAAACTTTTTCATTTGTGTTAACCACAATCACTTCTAAAAACAAACCAGAATAGATAGGACACCTTTTTGTTTATTCTTGCGAGACGGGACATTTGGAATAACAATGAGTAACGCTCATTGCTCTTAAAGCATAATTCTTGTCTACATGAAATGATACCACTACTGCAGTTAGAATTTTCTGTCCCCTTCAAAATACGCTCCAGACACGTAAGTGCAAACGAAAAGATAAATTTTATTGGATATAATTATTGTATGCAGACATCATTCATTCTTCATGCATTTTTTAAAACAAAAGTTACAAGTTGTAACTTACAACAGTCTGCGTTACATATTTTATTGCCACCATAAAACTTTGCTCAACAATTTATTTGAAGCTCGCTTTTTTTCTTTGTCTAGTGAAACACTAGTAAATTTATTAAGCCATTCGCATTGCTTGAGATAGATCTTACCTATCTATAATATAAAATTGAGATTAATTGCTGGAACAGAACACTGCCGAACAAATTATGGCGATCTAAAAAATCAAAACAATATTTAGAACAAAACACGTGTTTTTCACCATGCAACAAAAAATGTTTTTTTGAAAAAATGTTTATGGATTTTATTACTATGTTTATCATGCATACATGGTAGAGTTATATACACCTACCACCTGCATATAATGTCTTTAACAGCAAACGTTTTAATTGGCTTACCATGGATGTCTTTTTTCTGAGTTTGAAATCACGCAATGGATTAAAAAACTATAATTTAACTTTTATTTATTAGTATTATATTACCTGGAGAGGTCAGTATTTTCAACATTATATTTATTACTTAAGTTCTGGGTTGTCGTGTTAAGCATTATTCTGCCTAATTACTATTCAAACCTACTTGCTTTCAAACTATGCAAAACACGATCAAAATAAGTCAATGATAATACTTTTATATGCTGCTCACATGTTTACTGCTTTGTTTTTGTGTAGTTGTGTTTTACTGAATTATGACCATAACTATGAGAAAACTGTCATGAATGGAAAGGAGTACATCCAGCAGCACACAAAGTTGACGCAATAAAATACACCCTGGAAAACGAAATTAGTCGTAAACATTGGCAACAGACAAAGTGCTCACATCATATTGATAATAAAATAGAGTAATACCTAACAAAATGAACAAAAATAAAATTTATTTTATTCTGCAAGCCTGGAAACAAGGTTACGTCTGTGGGTTGTGGGCGTAAAGTCATTCGTTTCATATCATGAGCACACTCATGAACAAGTGTTCAAAACAAAAACCTTAACATTTTTCAAAACCTTTTCAGTATACACTTTGCAGTCGGCTAATTCTGTCAATCAAAATATTCCAATTCCTGAATTTCTACAACCTAGGAACTGAATTTTATACTTAAAAAATATGTTAACTTTGAGAATAGCTACCTTGTTTGGGGTGCTTTACGTGGCTTTAACTGGTTCGTTTTTTCTCACTTGTGGTAATAATTAAAAGTTGGTAATCAAAACTTTTTCAACTTTCGTTGTTTCTTTTCAGCCAGAGGAAATTTTCCGTCCAGAAATGTTTTGCGTGGACAAATGTCAAGCTCACCTGTTGATAACGGTAATCAGTTTGCTTGATTTTTTTTCTGGTTTATCTATTTGGAGGTGTAACTTCTGACATCTTTTTCGTAAATTAATTCTAGTCCGTGTGCCATCCAGTGACGACGCTGAGAACGTTGTTATGGAACTAGCAATATTTTGCGACGTCGATTTTAGCGGAATGTTTAGCTATGACGAAGCGGAAATTCGGAAATACTGGACCGTGTATTTGCGGGATACAACTTTACGATATCGGACCATCACCAGTTCTCACATTTCATTTAGAATATCTACCTTAATTAGATTTACAAAATATGAAGAGCAGCCGTTTATTGAGGAGGCAAAAGATGTTAACGGAAGTCTTGCTGTGAAAAAGTCCTTGAAACTTTTCTCCCATTGGAAATATCAGATGATGGATTCTCTGCCTAAATTTGACGTTGCTGTTCTTGTAACCAATTTAACATCTAACGACAACGTTGGTGGAATTGTGTCTGACATAGGTTCAGCATGTACAGTAGATCATGAAGAGAAACGGTACAATGGAACAGCGGTATTTACGGACATTGGGCAGTTTTATACAGTTCTGGGAGCTCACGAGTTTGGACATTTGTAATGATTTATATCAGTTTTTAAATTTTGGACATTAAATTTGTCAAATTTGGCTACATTTTAACGTGATTTCTAGACTTGGTGCGTACCACGATTGCGACCCTGAAAGTTCTGAAGAATGTATTGATATCAAATATATCATGAGCAATGCTCCTGACTGGCATCGACAAAATCAATATTTCTTCTCGTCCTATAGTAACCATCTCATTGGCAATTTTACTAGGTATGAGTACAATACTATGATAGACAATTACAAATTCATCCATATGAGTTATTGTCTGAGTGATTAAGTGATTAATGGAATAAATTATTTTTTTCTCTCTCACAATGGGACTAGATCTGATCGGGCGGAATGTTTGCGTCGCGTTGACAACCCGGAATCTAAGTTGGCGAATATTCAAGCTCCGACAAGGTTGGAGCAATGTATGCAAGCCCTTCCTGACACTGATGTTTATATTAATGAGGTAGGATGAAAGTTTGTGCAGAAACGTTTCCACATGTTTGCATTGAAAATATGTATAGTATAATTATTAACTTAAGATTCAATGGATTTTACCTACAATTAATCTATGGAAATTTCTTTAGAGTGATTCTGACGTCTGCTCGCTTACCATGTGTTTTTGGCATGATGGAAACTCTGTGAGAAACAAAACAATTTTCACAGTGGATAGTACACCCTGCAAGAACGGTGGGGTAAGCAAGTGAAGTATAGCATTTATGATGAATTCTTAAAATCTTCTGGTATTCCAACGTTTTCCGACTTGTAAATTTTTAATACAGATTTGCTTTCGAGATCGTTGTGTTCGGAGTGGCAGGCCACTGATTAACTTTGGTAACAGCAATTGTATTCGTGCAGAAGACCAATTTAAAAGTCGTGACAACGTTGTCGTATTTCCATGTTTACGAAATCAAGACATACTGACTCCGCTAGAAAAGTTTGCTTTAACTCCAGCACAAAGTGGTGGCTACATAATTTCTACACCATACTCTGACGCCATCGAAGGTCTAAGTGGAGAAAAATGTCTAAGTGCTACTGATGCGGAGGCAGGAATTGTGACGTTGTACCAATGCAGTGGACAGGATGAATCGTGGATGATTTGGAATATAATTGATGGCCCGGATGAAAATTTATTTTTTCTTAAACACAACTTCACAAACAGGTATGCAAAGGTTTTGGGAACAAACGTTATTGCAGTTTCCGATTACAATGCAGATGATACATTTATGCTATGGAATTTCGTTTCCAAGTAACTTAGATTTGGTACGTTACATATTTTAATGTGCTATTATTTTATTATATTTAACACATTATTAACATCATAGTAAAATTAAAAGCACCTGTATACTTATATTTTTTTGATGGATACTAACTGCACTAAATATTGTAAACTGTAATTTACTTGTTATTATAACAACTTCTAAAATGAATATATTATGAAAGCCAATTAAAAAATTATATTAATTAATTAAAAATTGTAGTAACAGTTCATTAGGTTGCAGGTTACGTTAGCGTTTTATTTGCAGGCATAGATAAACTTTGAGCTTTAACAGCTTTTAACGCATTTACCATCCCATAACCATAATGGTTGTTGGGCCAAACCATACTGCCATTTATCACGGGACTGCATTTCGGAGCTAACGGGTCAAGCGTTCCTGGCTTTAGCATATATTCCTGAGCCGCATTATTAAACAAGTACTCCTTTACTTTTTCACTGGTCATTGTTATATCCCTGAACAAAAGAAGCGCAATAGTTCCTGCAACATGCGGACAGGCCATGCTTGTACCACCCATGTAGTAATAAGTGGTATCGTTAATCTTATCAACATCTCCTATGCCAGAAAGAATATGCTGTCCTGGTGCAGCCAAATCTGGTTTTATCAACGTGCCATTTTCAGCTGGTCCATTACTAGATTCGGTCTTGTCTGTAGAATTCTGCATATCCACATTGCCCACTCCAATAACATCCGCATGCCTTCCAGGGTAATCGGCTGTCAAACAACCGCCTCTATTGCCAATTGCAAAAACTGGAATGATATCCATACTTTTCCAGGCCGCTACCACACTTTCATAATCTCTAGAGCCACCCCAGGAATTGGACACAATACGAGGAGCTTTTGAGCAGTCTCGATTAGTCCCGTTTGCTAGAGTTGGACATGCAAAAAATTCTCCACAGTCCATTAACGCCTTGGTACGACAAACTGCAAGCTCGCAAGCCTTGCAAGCTGCCCATTGTGCTCCTGGCGCCACTCCAACACCTTTGGTTCCAACGGCAATACCCCTAGTCAACAATTACAAAACCTTACATTTTAAGCCGATGACGATAAGCGATCATTTCTAAAAATGGGTCTTACGCAACGTGTGTTCCGTGATAGGCGTCATCGTACGGTTCTAGTTTCTTCTTAATAGGATCAAACCAACCATAGTCCCCTCGAAAATTGTGACGAAGTGTTTCATGGGTTGGCATAACTCCAGAATCAATAAATCCTACAACGACGCCTTCTCCTTTACCGCCTATTTCTTCCCATGCTTCTGGAGCTTGAACGTATTGAATATTCCACTGAATTGTGTCTGGTGGAGGTGGAGGCTGAAAACCATCACGTCGTACTGCTGTGTTTACCATTAATTTTGCAACAGGTTCTTCCTTGATATTGGACACCTGGGAATCTTCAGCTATACTACGTACTGTTTTGAGATCGGCATCTTTTACCCAAATCTGATTACTAATCCAGAATTTCTTAAATTCGGATTCAGCACTGCGTGAGGTTGACGCGAGGAAACTTTCTACTCCAGCTTGAGATTTGTCAGCATTTTTCAACAGAGATTGGTATACTGCTTGAGCCTTTTCCCTGCGATCATTTATACGTAACGCCGATGCTTCTCTAAGAGCCCTTTCTGTTCCGTCTAGAAAACTGATCAAAATATTAACGGTTTCTCCTTTTTCTAGTTTCATGAGAAGATCTGGAGAAATTTTAGAAACGGAAGGGATTTCCGGTCCTCCCGTGTCTCCAAACGGTATTTGCAGGGTTATCATTAAACACAAAACGGAAATATACAAATGAAACATATCTAAGCTTTTGTGTCAGCTTTGATCAACTTGTTGCTGACTACTAACAAGTGTAATAGGTTCGCGATTCATGAGATAATCTTTGGGAACAAGAATAGGTCGTAAAACGTATTGATTAAATTACACCGTAAATGTTATACGTCATCTATCCACCTATTCTTTATAGGTCCAATAAAGAACACCTGAATTTATTAAACAACACGTGTAGCAAATTACATCCATATTAGATATAAGTGGCCGCTCGTATCGACAGTTTGCGCGCATACTGACAAATGTAAGCCATACCCCTTAATTTTTGCGTTTCAATAAACTGGAAACAACAAGCACGAAATGGCAAATGCTTCTTTCGCATTTTTGCTTCTCGTTGCTAAATAAATAAAATTTACAAAGCCAGTAATTCTAAGATGTTTCAGTTGTTCGTAATTTGTCAAACGTTTTACAGAAGTTTGTTTCGGCCTAACATGATCATACGCATTTGTGTAAATATTTCGTATTCTACGAATGAGCAAGGTTTAAGATCATTCACCAAGCTTTTGATTAAATTCATTTTCTGTAAATACTGATTTACCCCTTTGTCCAGCATCGATAGAAACTTGCTCTTGTATCCAAACGGACTATACTAATTCGGTCCACAGTCATGGGAATCACATTTTAAAGCATGAAAGCCGAGGCTTGATATATGTATATAACTATACTTCGGTACATTACAATAAATATATAACTGAGTATTATGTAACTGCTGCACATTTTCTGCATGATGTGCAGACATCTGAGATTACGCTTCTGCATATCAGACGATCATTGCAAATTACAAATGATAGCAATGTCGTAAAATGTTATGTACTTTCTGAAAAGCTGTCACAAAGTTATGTATAAATGCTGACTCATAGAACTGATTGTGACTTGATAATGCAAATGGTGATGTTTCCAAAAGAAAGCGGGCTAATGCAAAATAGGAATATTGATTTTGTTTAGTTTTTAAACGCAAAGATAAATTACTTTGTGAAAATGTAAATCCTAGCCAAATTTTAACTGCTGGAGACTTTGTAAAGTTGGAGCATATGGTAGGTATTTACCTGCTGCTGGAAGTACTGCCGATCATTGGGTTTGGCACTCTACTCATTGAAATAAAATCCAAGCATTATACGAAAAGGCCATTTAAATACATATGTAATTGCTTGCATAAATGGCACAAGATATTTGATCAAATATATTAATTTTCTAATATTTTTTTCTGTTGGTGGAAGCTGAAAACGGCTAGTTTACGCGCTTTTAATATCCTCGTATCGGGATACAACAAGTGCGTGCAGGAGTTTTCCCACTTGTACAAAGTTTTAAGAATACTCAATTCTTTAACAATGAAATAGTTTTATACTTACAGTTTTCAATTTTTTCTACAGCAGTTTGCTTTGTAATTTGATTGTTAACGTGAAAAAACTACACACGCATTTCAGTCAAGTATGTCATTTCTTTACAACCCTAATTAAATCCTGAGAACAAAGTGTTATACATACTTAGCAGCTACATTTGAAATACCGGAATATTGTGACTTTTTTCTGCAACGGCAGGTTGGGCAGAGTAAACGCCAGTAAAGACTAGGCTTGATGTTTTTTTGTACATTTCAAAAGATCCTGATTTGTTGTTGCTATGTATGGTGCCCTCTTAACGTCAAACTAGCCGTAACGCTACTGCTACTAACGTATCGTCGTTACCTAAAACTCTTTTGTAGGATTGATTTAATTAATCAGCCAATCTGTGCCAGAATGTTCTACTAAGGTTTACATATTTACACCGTACTACAAATACACGCAGATGTAAACCACGTTGATATCACGTTAATATTATGCGTCCTAAAATTGCGCTACCTAATTTAATTTCCTTTACCAAAGGCTTATCAATATACGTTTTGAATAAACAAAATTTTCATTGTCCATTATATTACACAACATCTTAACATATTTACTTTTCAATAAAATTTCTAGAAGTCATATTTATTTTGACATCAATAAACATAAATTTCATTGTCGATTAGATTACATAACCCAAATTTGTGCTACACAACCCTTTAACACATTTACTTTTACATAAAGTTACTAGAAGTCATATTTATTTGGACTAATGCCATATTTGTCTTAGAACAATAAGTTTCAGTACCTTTAAATCACTTTAAGTACTACCTGTGTAAAATAAGTTTTCACAACCGTCTTTACTTACTTGTATATCTTATTATTTCAACTCGAAAATATTTTTTATCTCAATTACAATACCATGCACAGTTTCATATTTAGTCTAAAAACTTTGCAAAAATATTTTATACATGTAAGGAATCTTTGAAATTTCCATTAAACGTTCATTAGGTTGCAGGTTTCGTTAGCGTCTTATTGCCCGACATAGATAAAGTTTGAGCTTTTACAGCTTTGAACGCATTTACCATCCCATAACCATAATGGTTGTTGGGCCAAACCATACTGCCATTTATCACGGGACTGCACTTCTGATGCAACGGGTCCAGCTCTCCTACCTTCAGCATATTTTCCTGAGCCGCATTATTAAACAAGTACTCTCTGACTTTCTCAGTTGTCATTGTTATATCTCTGGACAAAATAAGCGCAATAGTTCCTGCAACATGAGGACAAGCCATGCTTGTACCACCCATGTAGTAATAAGTGGTATCGTTAATCTTATCAACGTCCTGAATATGCTGTCCTGGTGCAGCCAAATCTGGTTTAATCAAAGTACAAATCAGTATCATTTTCAACCGGTCCTTTCTGGGAACTTGTTAAGTCTGATGAATTTTACTTGTCAACATTGCCCACCCCAATAACATCCGCGTGTCTTCCAGGATAATCGGCTGTCCAACAACCGCTGGGTGGTCCATTACCAATTGCTAAAACTGGAATGATATCCATACTTTTCCAGGCCGCTACCACACTTTCATAATCTCTAGAGCCACCCCAGGAATTGGACACTATTCGAGGAGCTTTAGAGCAGTCTCGATTGGTCCCGTTTGCAAGAGTTGGACATGCAGAAAATTCTCCACAGTCCATTAGCGCCTTCGTACGACAAACTGCAACCTCGCAAGCCTTGCAAGCTGCCCATTGTGCTCCGGGTGCCACGCCTATGCCATTGATTCCCAGGGCGATCCCACTATTAAATTATTGACAAAATCTTTTTATCTTCTGTTAAAAGACTTTCTAATAACCAGTCATTTCTTAAAATTATGGCCACTTACGCAACGTGGGTTCCGTGATAAGCGTCGTCATACGGTTCTGACTTCTTCTTGATAGGATCAAGGCAACCGTAGTCGCCTCGAAAATTATGACGAAGTGTTTCATGTGTTGGCATAACTCCAGAATCAATGAATCCTACAACTACACCTTCTCCCTTACCACCAATTTTTTCCCATGCTTCTGGGGCTTGAACGTACTGAATATTCCATTGAATTGTGTCTGGTGGAGGTGGAGGTTGAAAACCATCACGACGTACTGCTGTGTTTACCATTAATTTTGCAACAGGTTCTTCCTTGATATTAGACACTTGGGAATCTTCCGCTATATTGCGTACTGTTTTGAGATCTGCATCTTTTACCCAAATCTGATTACTAATCCAGAATTTCTTAAATTCGGATTCAGCACTGCGTGAGGTTGACGCGAGGAAGCTTTCTACTCCAGCTTGAGATTTTTCAGCATTTTCCAATAGAGACTTGTATACTGCTTGAGCCTTTTCCCCGCGATCATTTGTACGTAATGTCGATACTTCACGAAGAGCCTTTTCTGTTCCATCTCTAAAACTGATCAAAATATTAACGTTTTCTCCTTTTTCCAGTTTTGAGAGAACATCTGGAGAAATCTTAGAAACGGAAGGAATGTCGGGCCCTCCTGAGAGAAAAAATGGGCTAAGGTGGGCTGCTAGGAAACAAAAAACGGAAATACACAAACGAAACATGTCTGAAGTTATGTGTCAGCTTTGATTAACTTTTTGGTAATTATGAACATGTGTAAGAGGTTTGCAATTCATGACATAATCTTAAACAACAAGAATAGATCGTAAAACTTATTGATAAATTTATCACTGAATGTACGTCATCTATTCACCTTCTCTTACTAAGTAAAATATAGAGCAGTTATATTTTTTACTACATACAGTGTAAAGTGACTGCTGGCGCCGGAGAGTTTGTGTGACATACCTATGTAGAGCTTGTAATATTTGCTTAGATAAATGCTGGAAGATAATTTAATGAAAAACAAACACGAAATAGCAAATGCTTGTAAACCTGAATTCGATCATTCGTCGGTGACCATCACAAAGTGATGTCTGTTGTATAAGAAATAAGTGTAATGTATGTTGTACGACTAGCTGAATGAGAACTGTAAAATTCAAATATAATTTTCAGGAACGTAACCGTAGTTTATAACTAGCCTAAACTTTTAACTGTACTGTGAAAGCTAAAAATAATATATAATGGCATACACATATGAAATAGTTGTATAATTATATATTGTAATGATTTATGTTTTATGACATTGTGTTTTTGACGAGGGTTAACCTCTTACCTCTAATACTTTGATTGAATTTATTTAAAATTAAAACCAAGTACTGTTTTCTCTTATGTCAATGCTTTGCATAAAAAGCACTCTTCTTACAGAAAAATTAACTGCGACATAGTCTTTACATAATTTTTACGGCAAAACAGCACGTGACCGGTTAAAAATTGTGAAACATTAAGTACATATAAAGTACATTACTAATCACAAACAAATAGCACAACATAAACTGATTTACATAGCAAAACAATTGTGGAGAACAATTGGTACCTAAGCAATTGGTGCTAACCACCTAGGACCAAAATAGAGAATATTTGCAGCTTGACTCATTTGTTAACAGAGCCACCCGGAAAATATTTTATGGCAAAATCTAGGTACACTGATAGGATACAAGCATGTCGTATAAGGACTGTCGGTACCAAAATATAAGGTCCAATTTAGATTTTTCTCTTTTGAACCTCTTCATCTCAGGAACAAGTTTAGTAAAATAGTTTACAATTAATAAACCTTTAATTGGCATGTATTGCAATTTTGTTAGTTTGAATTTCATATCAAAACTATTTACACTAAGGTGTCAAGAATTACATTTGCTTCCGATGTTCTGCAAGTTCCTTAATCCGATATTCATACAAGGACTTGTTGGAACTCTTTCTACTCTGTAAATTTTTTAGTTAAACTTTTATACAGTAAAACACTAAACTGCAAACTTTCTCTTACTTATATAGTATTCTGAGAGACGATCATTTAAATAAAGCTTGTAAAAGTGCCAACCTTAAACGTGCCAAAGATTCTCAGAAAAGCTGTAAACATAATAGCAATTGTTTCCTCTCAACATACACAATTGTTTCCTGTATTTACTCTTGTTTGAACTTCTGTCGTTCCGAAAACGACCATAGTGTATGGTGATAGTTGAAAGCTACACAATAAAAGTTACTCATCAAAATGCATAAGCTATAAAGCTCCTGGTTACGATATTCAACAAGTTTTATTTCAATAACACACTTAAATCGTGTATGCTAACCATTGGTCATTTCTAAATGTTTCCATGACCTACTGACTCAATTCAAAGTTTTATTGCCAGCATTAAACGAAATAGGTTTACTATCAAAGCTGGAATTGCATTCATGCTTTGATATGAACATAAAAAACTCACTCAATATAAGGCTTTTCCAGTGACTTTATTGAGCGTGAAATTGACCATTAGTCATGGTCATTTTAAAATATAGGCATTCAATCACACTATACAAAACACCCAAAAACCTCCGTGTAGATGGTTTTTATTTTCATAGGCGTCCAGATTGCAAGCCATTTTCTCGCTTATTAACATGATACGGCTTGCACATTTTTGTGTTTTATCTCAACCGGACGCGTACAAGTACTCTTGGATAAACCAAAAGAAAATCTGCATGATATATAGATTGAATTGCAATTGATTACCTAAATAAGGAATTAAAGGGATTGAAATATTGTTTCCAAACAGTGAACATTGAAGTCTTGCAGTATAATTATACGCAGGATGGTGCTAAATTATTTCTTCAGCCGGTGAAGTTCAGCGTAATCTCCAGTGAGCATCCACAAATTCCATTAATTCCAAAAAGAATGAAAGCAATTAGTACTTAAAAAGAACTTCAGCATCTACAGCTTCCTTATAATATGCTTATCATTTTCAGCATTTTCAGGCCCACTCGTCCATGTTATCATCATTCATTATCATATCATGTTGTGCATGTTTCTTATCAAGCATCTCAACTGGAAAAATATAATTATGTTGTTCATGCTAGATTCTGCCCAAACAACCAACAATTATGCATTATCAGCCGTCATCATCTTACACGAACAACCCGACCACATAAAAGCGCTTTATACTTTTTGCGTAAGCCAGAAAGGGAAACCATTCTAGGTCACTGGACCATGCAATCAGAAACCACAGACCACAAACCACTTTCAGCCTGAATGCTAACACAAGGAAAAGCCAGAGACCATTCAGCTTTGCAAGTGGCAGTGTTTTGATCATATGTGCTTTGGTTTGCATTATTCCTTGGGAAATGTATAGAGACGCTAACAATTTGTTTGACGATGAGTTTTTCGAACGGGATATTTTACTATCTCAGCCTACTAATGAATTTAACAAAGTCGCCTGTTCTGCATACTATGAACAAAGCCTTGCGTCGTTAAATTCTTTAGCTGGGTTTGACAATAACGTGCTGGATAAATATATTTTGAGTGAAAACATAAACACCATAATTCCAACGATTTCGGACACAATTGCCAAACCATCTATAAATACAAGCAATGACGTTAATGCAAATACAACAATGGCTCAATCCAGTTGTGACAACTACTCGAATGAAAAGCCTGAATCCTCAAAAGAATCAAGTGATAGTTTATTACCGGATTACGTATTTCCTGAGGACGATGAACAAGTAAAACAGATTCTGAAAGATATTGAAACTCAAGCCTACATTCCGGAAATTAATCCTGAACTCGAATCTCCCGAATCGCCAGATAGCCGTGATACTTCAGATTCTACGAAAGAAAATTTTTGTGAATTTAGCAGCAATTCAGTAAACAAGTATCCCCCGTGCCAATACATGGACACTTTTGCTGCTAGAAAAACTTTCAAATGTGAGTTCTGTCATGTGGATTTTGAATGTGGGTCGGATTTAAAATTGCACATTAAAACAAAACACAACAACAATAAGCAGGAAAATGTTATACCGTACAGAGGTCATGTAAGATATCCTTGTGCTGATGCTTTCTTTGCTGAGTTCATGAGAAACCGAGCTGGACCTCAAGCTCTTTCTGAAACAAAACAAATTGATGATTCGGGTATGCTTCATCCTACCCTTGTGGAAAATTTGGAGGAAAACAAAACGCCAACGGACAGAGAACTTGTAAAATATGGAACTATAGTCAGAACTCTGTCAACGGATAATGATGATTTAATGTCCACGCATGATACATCAGACGAAGATTCAGATTGCTACGAATTCAAACCCGAAAAAGCTGAATCTCAAGTGAACATACAATTATCCAACTCTAAACCAGAATATACTCCAAAATGGAAAGTTGGATTAGGCTTTAGAGGAAACGAGCTTTCTGTTGTAACACAAGCGAATACGACTTTGTCTCCTGATCTCAGAAAAAATTATAGGTGCCCACTATGCCCTCGAAGCTCTAACTTCAAAACTTCATTACGACGACACATTAAAAATTTTCATAAAGATGAGGCAGACGAGTTGATAAAATCTAGAAATTGGTACCAAACTGTTGATAGGTAAGCAAGCTGGTAAACTTTTCAACTCATACTGCGTAATAACTTACTTTTATCGAAACTGCTTTTTCGTTACAGTCAAGCGAACGACAACAATGGTAGCCAGCAGACATCTAAGAGAGAACCTTCCATCAGTGAAAGCTTTCAACGAGGAAGGTTTTCTGGTTACCGACTTCCAATAAAAAGAAAATACAAAATGTGTGGAAGTCGTTTCCAATGCTTCTTCTGTTCTCAAACCTACGAGATTTACAGAGTGCTCTGCCAACACGAGAGGGAAGTTCACGGAGTGCCTTATGAAAGACAACAATTGTGCGCATGCATTTATTGTGGTGAAACGTTTCGAACATATCACATGTATGAGTCTCATTTAAGGAAAGTTCACCCGAAGGACAAGTCAAGCTCGCCAGCATCACAGCAGGAGACTATAACAGTACCAGATTAAATTTGTATAGTGCAACAAAAATAGCTATTATGAGCTGTGTTTCGTGTTTTTACTTAAACTTTTATTTTTCATGAAATGCACTACAAATTATACAATAAGTAAGTCGTAATCTAGCTTTAATTTGATACTGCTCAACACTTTAAGTTTTCTTGTAAAGATAATTTCGTGATCGTGGCAAAAGGAGAGTCAAGTCTAAACACATTAAATGTAAAAAGTTAAGTCTTTTTGGTCAATAAAATATGTATTAAATTCAATTCCATTCATTTATTCATCTTTGAAGTACATCTTCGCTCTTGTTAAAAACTTGTGAAGCCGCTGGAATGACTAAAATAAATAAACAATATGAAATCAATACTGTAACACAAATAAACATATAAAGTTCAGCCTTGTACATTTCCCAACCTATATGTATCAATACGTTTCCGAGAACCATTATGATAAACTATGAAAACATTCCTAGAAAACACCTACGCCATTCAGAATTACTGATAAAATTTGTTGCAATTATCAATTGACTGTATTTTATGAAAGTCTGGTCATTGAGGTTTTCTGACAGCTCTTTTAAACAGTGTGAATATATATGCGGAAGTATCATCATTGGTGGAAAATTTCCAATGGTTACTCGTGTGAGCTCTAGGCAAAACCAAATTAACCAAACAGGTTTAAAAGATAACGAGGAATTTGCATAACCAGCTGTCAAAACAAACAGGAAAATTATTTAAAATTAGAATATCAGCAGGGGTTACAGGTTTGAATAGAAGAGCTAGCGGTCCAAATATTCCCAGAAGAATTTCAATTGTAGTAAACAATTGCTAATTAATGCAAATGAAGAAATGTATGGACCATTGATATGTAGAAAGAGAAACGGAAAAATAACACTGCTATTATAGCAATCATGGTAAGAAAGTAGTCACAAGTTTCAAAAATTTTCTATCCCACGGTTTACCTCTCTTTGAATTCAAATTTTAAGATAACTGCCATCATTTGATGCTCTAGTAAATAAATGTCGTTAAAACAAAATTTCATAATTTATATTTGTAATTGAGTTTATCCCGTACATAGAATCAACAAACTCAATAGTAAATTTAAAAAAATTAATTCTGGATTTGTTGTTTAATAAAAAACTTTTTTTTGTCGTAAAACCTGCTCTTCAGATAGGTATGAAAAGAGTTAAATCCACAACGGAAACTTATTTGATCATCATTCCAGAGAGTTAAATGCTTGATGTTATATTTCTTGAAATTTCTACACACTAGTAATCTTTTTAAATTTTAATTGCCTATTGTATCCTTGTGTTATTCGATAAGTACAACTTTGGATGCATGAATTAGGTATAAAACCTTTTTGATTGCGCGTGGTTTTCCTTTCAGAAAGCTAATGACTATATAAAATATAATACTTAGTTTATGTATTGAATTGTTTGGCGTGTGTGGTAAAGTTCAATAGTCCTAATTATTCTTGATCTGACTGCTGGAGAGGAAACATCTCACTCTGAGAGCTTGCTGCATAATCTGCGCAAGAAGTTATTCGGGGCATTATAAGATACCGTAAGCAAAGCAAAGCTAAGACAGATAGCAAAACCAGTTGCGTGTTGTGATCAGTTAGTTCACAGTACTAAGTACAAGTTCTTACAGCTTTACACAAGTGTAAATATACTAACGCAACAAATTGCAACTTTCGCTAACGCTTTGATCCAATGACAAATCTTAAAATTTGTGTCCGTTAAGTTTCTGTGCACTCACGTCTTTGTGGCCGTTTTTAACTCCAAATAAACCGATTTAATGATCATTTCAAATACGTAGCTGAGCTATATTATGTATATCTATCTATCTGTCTGATTCTCTGACACCTACCACCAATGAGATGACAATCAGGCTCAAAATCGATAAGATTATTTCTTATGATCCAATAAGTCACTGTACCAAATTTAGTGCGATTCTGACAAGTTTTATAGTCCCAGGGGTTACCTCCCCCTAATACCCCAGGGGGATGACAAATCAGGCTCAAAATCAATAGGGCTATTTTGCATAACCTAATAAATCACTGTACCAAATTTGGCGTAATTCTGACAAGTTTTATGGTTAAGGGGGTTACCTCCCCCCTATTACCCCAGGGGGATGACCAATCTGGCTCAAAGTCAAACTGGGTTCCTTATTATGGCCCAATAAATCAGGATACCAAATTTGGTGCGATTCTGACAAAGCATATGGCCAGGAGGGTTACCTCCCCCTATTACCCCAGGGGGATGACCGATCAGGTTAAAAAACAATAGGGTTCCTCCTGGTGACTCCATGAATCAATGTACCAAGTTTGGTGTGATTCTGACAAAAGCGTATGGTCAAGGGGGTTACCTCCCCCTATTACCCCAGGGGGATGACCGATCTGGCTCAAAATCAATAGGGTTCCTCTTGATGACCCAATGAATCACTGTACCAAATTTGGTGTGATTCTGACAAACCGTCTGACCTGTATCGTGCTCACACACACACACACAGACGGACGGACAAATATGACAATCTCAATACTAGCTTCACTATGCTCAGCTACGTAATAATTGACAAGAAAAACGCAGTCATCCGAGCCCAAGCTCATCCTCACCCGACTCACCCAACCCACCAACTTGGCGCTCAAAAATTTTTAAAGGGGAAGATATTATCGATCGGCTTTTTAGCCAGCTTGCCGCCGACATGCCCCTCACGAAATGCGACCTTGACAAGATGGAGGATATTATGAAAATGATGAACAAACTTTTTAACCAAAAATTGCAACCGATCACCATGGCCCATATAGAGGTGGAGAAAAAGCTGAACCGATTTGAAGGAATGACCAGGGCAAAAAATATCGTGATTACTGGGCTTCCGGAGAGTACGGATGATATCCAGGGGAATACAAAAAATATCAATGATCTGTGTGATAGTCTTGGCATCCCACACCCAGCTATTGACGATATCTTTAGAATGGGAAAGAAATCGGGACCTGGGCCTAGGGTTCTCCTGCTGAAGCTTGTATCCATGGTGGACAAGAAAAGTATTATGGCGCATGCAAAGACTCTTCGGAAGAAGAAAATCTACTTAAATGATGACCTCCCATACGAGGAAAGGAAAATTCAAGGCATCCTTCGGGGGCATTTCAAGGAAATGAAAAAAACCAGGAAGGAAATTAATTATTCCATCCGAAACTCAAACATGATGATCTGGAGCAACAACAAAATCATAGAAAAATACGAGGTGGTGAATGGCGTGGTACAGATAGCAAATTTACTTGGAGGAACCTGAGAACACGGACCCATGGAGCACCGATTTCAGAACAACATCGTTAGTATAAAAAAACTGTTACTAGTATAAGTATATTAATTTACA
The DNA here is from genome assembly GCA_029691765.1 of Entomobrya proxima. NCBI lineage: Eukaryota > Metazoa > Arthropoda > Collembola > Entomobryomorpha > Entomobryidae > Entomobrya > Entomobrya proxima. Next base: position 41,668,774 of record CM056169.1, on the reverse strand, counting down.
ATATAGAAGGTATTCGTAGGTTACATGATATAACAGCTAAAGATATGAATGAATTATGTAAAAATCATATTATACGATTTTATGAAACATGGGCAGAAACTGATTTTACCTTTAAAAACCTGTAGATATTGCAAAATAACCAGGCATACAAAACGAAATCACTCCATTGATAGAAGCAGTAGCGGATTAGCCTTATATTACAGCAACGACATTGTTAAGCTTGTTGACATACTCCATACAAATCATTACTTTATTGCTTCTCAGTTTAGGCATAGAAACCAGAACATAATAGTTGTACTAGTGTATATACCACCCAAACCGGAGTTTAATACGACACTTGTAGACATTTCTGACATTTTGCATGACCTTGAACATACCCATAACAACGAGACTATTTTGGTTTATGGTGATTTTATTGCTCGGGTTGCCGACAAAAATCAAGCATCTTCTAAAGGACCATATTCATCCGCTTATGGCCGCTGGGCTATCGACAAGCAGTTACAAGTCATACACCATTTGAAAGCCCTCAATGCGTAGATCAAAAGTGTCAATGGGCACAAATCCCAAATCGCTTGCGCAAGTCCAGTTTTTGGGCTCTGAACATACAACTTTGCATCATTGCTGAATACTGTCTATTCCAATGATTTTTGCATTACGTCCAAACTACAAAACGGGCAGCAACGATTGATAGCTCGTAAGAAAGAGCACTTTGGGTGCAATATACTGGTGTGTCTGGCGTATTGTCTGGCCTCTGCACTGGCGTTTTTGATCACTTCATGTATAACGTTCCTTAAATAACGGAGTTTTGTATGTAACCGAAAACGTTACCTGCAGAGCTTTTTAAGTACCAAACGGGCAGTAACGGTTGACAGTCCATTAGAAAGAGCATTTGAAGTGCAACTGGTGTGTCTGTTTACGACAAAAACGCTTGCGCACTGACATTTTTGTTCTCATATATAATGTTCTTTGAATAACGTTGGTTCGGAGGTAACAGAAACACATGTTTTTTCCAGTGATCTAACAATTGCTTTTTCAGGCTTCATGCTCTATGATGGTACACCGGTTAGGTTACTTCCGACGAACGGTTTATTCAAAGAACCGAACACAGATGGTGACAGAACCGAGTGTGCAAGCTTGCTTGACACCAACAAATACACCAGTACGCTGCACTTAAACGCACTCTCGCACGCGTGCTCTTTCTTACGAGGTATCAACTGTTACTGCCCGGTCAGTATGTAAAAAGTTATGTAGGTAATGTTTTTCGGTTACATACAAAACTCCGTTATTTAAGGAACGTTATACATGAAGTGATCAAAAACGCAAGTGCGCAAGCAAGTCTGTCATAAACAGACACACCAGTATATTGCACTTAAAGTGCTCTTTCTTACGAGTTATCAACCGTTACTGCCCGTTTTGTAGTTTGGACGTAATGTAAATATCATTGGAATATACAGTGTTCAGCAATGATGCGAAGTTGTATGTTCAGAGCCCAAAAACCAGACTTGCGCAAGCGATTTGGGATTTGTGCCCATTGACACTTTTGATCTACGCATTGAGGGCTTTCAAATAGTGTATGACTTGAAACTGCTCGCCGATAGCCCAGCGTCCATAAGGAGTGAATGAATAAGGTCCTTTCTGAGGAACTGGGGTCTAAATTCAAGTAATAGACAATCAAATGACAAAATTTATAATGCAAGAGGAGAACTGTTAATGTAAATGATGATTGAGCATAATATGCTTCTCATGAATGGCAGAGCAAAAGGTGACTGACCAGCTAATTTTACGTTTAGTAATGCACAAGGACAAAGTACAATAGACTTATTTTTTCTCAAAGTCAATGACCCAGAAAAATGTAATGAAATAAACACTTTAGATCTTACTTTTATTTTACTATTTTACACTTTCCAGTGCAGTTGCAACTTAAAGAAATGCGACTATTATATCAGAAATGCGAGTGTTAGAATTGAAATTGAAATGGGATGATAAGAAGTTAAAAGAATACCAAAACAAAGTGGAAAGCCTTTTAAAAGATAATATGCAAGACATTTTGCGATATCATTTATCAGGCTACGGACTCGTATGGCATGCTAAAAAGAACTTGGGTAGATAAAAAGGTCAATAAACCTTGGTTTGATAAAGACTGTGAAGAGAAACACATGCACGTTAATAACTCGTTAAAGTTTGCAAAATGCGTAGGCAAAAAATCTGCATGGAAAACATATAACAAAACCAAAAAAGCTTATGTTTCGCTAACTAAAACAAAAAAGCAGAAATTCGAAAACCAAATTCGTGAGGATCTAAACAAATGCAAAAATGGTACAATATTTTGGAAAACAGTTAAAAGGCTTAGGGGTAAATCTTATCAAAACAGCCAGGTTTCTGAGGAAAGGTGGGTGAGTTCCACAAACAAATTTTGCCACCCCGTTCCCTCTGTGATAAATTATATTCTGGCAATGAATGTTATGAACTTGAAAAAGATATTACAATAACAGAACTAACTAAGGTTTTGAAAAATTTGCCAAGTGGCAAAGCAGTTGGAATGGATGGCATTTCGAATGAGTTCATCAAAAGCTTTCCAAAACCTGGTCTAAACTGGCTAGTTGAACTTTTAAACTACGTACTTGTAACAGAACATGTTCCAGAAAATTGGTCATCCTTATCAACTATCATGCTTTACAAGAAAGGGGATCGTTGTGACCCCTCAAATTACAGACCGATAACCTTGTTAAATCATTTGTACAAAGTATTTACACAAATTTTACAAATTAGACTATCTTTATGGGCTGACGAACACGGATCGATACCAGAATCGCAAGCAGGTTTTACAAAAGGAAGAAGCTGTGAAGACCAAATCTTTTGTTTGAACTCAGCAATTCAGGTTAATCTAAATAAATCAAATAAATCTAATAAATAAATAAATCTAATAAATCTAAATAAATCTCAGGGAGGGTTTACGCCCTGTTTATTGATTTTGCCAGGGCATTCTCATCAATTCCTCATAATAAGCTGTGGGATAAACTATTATGGTTAGGAGTGTCATCGGGCACTCCTTTCTCGCAAAAGATTTGGATTACGAAACGTTTGTCTCTAACATGCCTGGGATACTTTTCGCTGTTCTGGATGCTGAGAGGCAAGCTGACGTTGCAAAAATTACAAATTCTGCTCGATATGCATATTCATCTTTAATTTTAAACAAAGGTTTTCGCCCGGCTAGGTACACACAAATGAGATTACCATTTAAAAGATGACCATTATTTCTCAATTCAGGCTAAATAGAATGGGAATATACTTTGATAAGTATCCTCACGTTTTTGATGACGAATTAAATTGTGTCTTACGTAACCAGAAAAATAGCATAAACCACTTTGTTACTGAATGCGTTCCGATTGGGACATTTAATAATATAAGATCTCTTTTAACCACTGGAAAATCTTGGTTAAAGCTCCTTAATGAAGGTGATGTAGAATTTACAATAATATTTTATCAGTGTGCTATTGCCAGTCCTAGGCTTCGCAAATTTATTCTGGAATGTTGTTATGGTTAATTTTGTTACTTTACTTATGACAGTTATTATATAATAATATCATTGAAATTGTGTTAAATGATTTATTCCAAAACTATTATGTGAAACCTTTGAAAAGCTAATATTGATTGTATTGTTATTTTAGCAATATCAGCACTCAATTTATAAAGTAATATAAGGTAATTCTAAGGATTTCAGCGCGAAATTTAATACTAAAATTCTAAATTAAAGGGTTCCTCCTAATGACTGCACCCAAAATATTTGCTACGATATTCAGTGGGCAACTACTCATATGGACCTATGGGTTGTATTTTCTGATTCTCCATGTTCTTCTGAATACGAGTGAGTATTTTGACAAATATATCATGAAAACAAGCGACACAATGCATATGACAATAAAGTTTGTTACGAGCAAGAAAATTCCCGCACCGAAAATTCAACAAATTTTTTTTTGAAATTTTTTGATAAATTCTTTGAGTTAGAGTAAATATACAAGTATTTGGTAGTATATGCAAGGCCGGATTGTGGTCGTCAAAAATCATTAAGAATTGATTATGAAGTACATAATAGCTGTACCATTACCAGCTTGAACTTTTTTGATACACCTGTCGAGCAACGTTAAAACTGAAGCACTTCTGTTTCTCAATTCCTTTATGTTAAACGTCAACTTGATACCACGTTTAATTGCACATTTTAAGGGCTTTCAAACTAGTATTTAAGCATACGATTTGAATGTTCCATAGTGGAACAAGAATACACACACTTTAGTGCACTTGCAACACATTGAAAAAAATGCTTGTAACTGAAATCTTGAAAATGTAACAAATTTTTTAATCCACATAGCTTCTGTTTTAGTTTGTCAATTCGTGTAACCAGTATGCGGTTTTGATGCATAGATTTTGAGGATTATTTAGAGGGTTTAGATTTAGTATACTGTTCCTTTGTATAAAATCTGTGCAAACTTAAATGCATAATAACATTTTGAAAACAGGAAAAATACCATTTTGATTCAGGGTTTTCAATTGTTTTCAAATATACCACAACATAGTCTTTCTGTATGTTAATGCGCGGTTTATGTAGACAAAAGCTTGCTCTACAAGTACGTTATACGACCTACCCACCAACTGCTTATCCAGCCTTCAGAAGTCAGTGGCGAATTTGGGTGCAGTGATTTGGAGGAACCCTTTATTATGTTATTCAAACATGTTTTATTGTATAAGAAGTATTAAGTGTTAAATGAAATTATCTAATGTAAGATGCAGTATGCAGTTAATCAAGAATCAAAATGTAAAATATAATCATTGCAAAACGATGCTCTATGGGTCCCTGACCCGAAAGAGTTTTTTTTTGGGATGCCAAATAAATAATAATGATAATAGTCCTAATTTCAAACCATAACGGTTTAAAAGCGTTTTATAATGCGTAGACTATGCATAAAAATGAAATTAAAATGCTTTCAAGACATCTAGTGTCACGGAAGAATTACTGAGTTTCTAAATTGTTAATTGCTAATGAAACACTTCTTTCACGATTTCAAAAGATTTTTTATTGCCATTATCATATAAAAGGCTACACAGTCTTTAAAAGACTAAAAACAAATAATCAACACTGACAATAATTTAATCAGACAGTGTTATAGTTTCACATTCTATGTTGGACAAATACAAGTTGGTATTTTTGTGAACATTTCTAAGATGAGATTTGAACGACGCCTCGGTTCGAAAAGTTTCTCCACAATGTACACAAGCACAAAGACTTTGCGTTTCGTAAGCCACTCTATGAACTTCTCTTTCGTGTTGCAAAAGCAGTCTATACGAATCAAACTGTTTAGAACAAAAGTTGCATTGAAAGCGGTATCCGCACATTTTGTACTTCCGTAGATTTGTGTTATTCCTGCTTGCTTGTTTTCCCGTTTTCACAGATCGCGGCGTTATACTGAAAACGTCAATGCAATAAAAATTATAATAAATGCTTTTGCTAATCCTGAATTATTTGAATAAATCTTTCAAATTACCTTTCGTGACTTTGATACCATTTGCCACTAGATATGAGGGCTTCTGCTTGATTCTTGTGAGCACTTCTAATATGTCGTCGTAAAGAATGTTTGAAATTGGAGCTGGATGGACACAACAGACATCTGTAGCTTTTTCTTATATCTGAACTCAAGCTCAAATTTAGTTTAGACGAGGCTGTAAGTTTTCTATCCAGGCATTCGTAAGTTGATCGCCGTCTTGGAAGAACTTTAGTAGAATCTTGAAAGTGTTCTGTTTGCTGTGTCTCAGGAGAACGATCTAGTTTTTTATCACGCACGTAGAACTCGTCAAAGCCGTCAAACTCATCGTATGAATTATCTTCTGATGATAGCAGGTCATTGATATTCCTTAGTGCAAATATTCTTGACTTTTCTGTAGTTCCCATTTGTGTTTTATCTTGAGTGTCAACCTTACTGTGGGTAATAGGATTGTCTGTTTTGGAAGGAGTCTCACAAATATTCTGTTCAAACATTTGGTATTGTTGCGTGTGTGTTTCTTTAATATGAAGATCTAATTCTGACTGAAACTCAAAACCCACATATAACAATATTTGCATTCAAAATTTTGCACTGGAACCGAAGGTGTCAACATCAGATCTGATTTGGAATTGATTTCGCTAGACTGGCCAAAACTTTCACTTCGACTGCTTGAAGTCCCACACTTTTCCGCTGCTGATTTCCAGTTAGGCAAAACTTCATCTTCAAATATCCTGCCAACTTGTGTATCAGGTAGAACAGTTTCTGTTGATAAATCAATTGGCTCCTCCCAAGAATTTGGCGATTCAGGTGTAGTTCCATTTACAACAGTTTTGTTTGTAATTGCTTGATATTGTTTCCTAGCCTTGTCACTGGATAACAATTTGCTCAGAATGCTATTTGTTGACATAGCTGGTGAGGAGATCAATGGGTCGAAACATTTTCCGGCTTGGAAGCGTTTGTGTCGACTTTCTTGGTACGGCAGGCGTGACACAAATAACGTGCCATTATCAAAGGCGTTATCCAGTAGACTATTATCTTTGTACAAAATTCATTTTTAAAACCTTGAGAATTTATTGCGAAATGAACAAAAATGTTTGTTAGCGAGGTAGAAGCTAAGAGATCACTGGTTTCTAGAAAAACGGCATTGCTATAAAGTTTTTGCATTGCGGTAGCAAGTGTTTCTACCTTTAATGGTCCAGTGACCTAGAAACTTTAATGTGTTTACAGTGATACAATCTTTGCACCCATGTGGTTGGATTTTTGAGGAAATGTTAATGACGGCAGATAGTTTATAATGAAGGCTATTTATTTCAGTGCATGTTTTTGCAGTTCACCATTATTTTTATGGTTGAGCTGCTCCGTAATGATGTGCACAACATTGTGTTATGATAATTGCTGATAAAGTGGTTTACCACTTTATATCATCGGCTACACAAAAGATCATTAGCTTTGATGGATATTTTGGGTGCAAACCATTTAGTTGTTAGGTTTCCTTTTTGCGCAATGCGATTGCGCGCCGGCACTTATCACTGGAGGAAGAATGTATAAAATGCTGTTGTGTTTTTGTGTTCGGAAATGATTATAATTATATTTTGTACAACGTATCATTTTATCGCACACATGTATCGTTAACTTTTTGTGTAATTAAATCAAGATGATGTTTAATTAGAAGTTGTCTTCTTTATCCCGAAGTACATCTGGTTTTCCGGTTGAGGTGTGAACAACAGAAAAATTAGTAAAGATCATTGTTTTTTCTATACAATAAAAGAGCTTGCTATTTTTGCGACCTTGAGAAAAACCAAATTTGGCTGAATTGGCTAAACCTTAGTTTTGAAACTAATAGTCTAAAAATAGAGTTTTTTTTTGCGATTTCTTGATTATCCCTATTCCCTAGCTTTCGTGGTGGATTTAAACTAAATTGATAAAAACAAAAACTACATGCCAGAATATTTTCGCAGGAATTATACACTCTTTTCGTTAATAGCTGCTAGCAACTTCCGAATTTTGTTGTGCTGTTGTGTTTGATGGCAAACGAAAGTCTGGGTTACTTTTCATGCATTTTTCGTGGTTTGCGTAACTCCTGGAGTTAATTATTTGGTAAAAGCTAGATATATTAAAATATTTCTTTAAGATTTTTTTATTTACAGAGTACTTTTGCAACACGAAAGGAGATTCACGGAGTGCATTATGACAAGCAAAATTTGTATGCGTGCATTTATTGTGGTGACAATTTTGGACGTTTCAAATACATGAGTCTCATTTTAGAGATGCTCACCTAAATGACAAGTGAAGTTTGCCAACATCATAGCATAAAACTAAACTATTGCAATACCAAATAGGTTAGCACGTTGAAGCATCCGTTATGATGAATATTATGTTTGCATGATTTTATGTAAGTTTTTTCTGTTTTTTGAAATCCTCTGTGCAATATTTAGAGCAAGGCTTACCTTTTAGGACGTCATTACTTTTTAATGGTAATAAGTATTTTCTTTTGTTTTATTTAAGTTGTATTGTCGGACTAATTTCGTCAAAACGGCAAAGTCAACGGCGAGTCAAGGTTAACCACATAGAATGTAAGGAAATAAATATTTGTGTCCAAGTATGTGCAAAAATATTGTTTTATTTGTTGATTTAAAGCCATTTTTCCCTATCATCTGTAATGATTTATTTGCGAATTTGATTTTATTGTTCAGTTTATTGTCTATAAAATTTTGAGACTTCTAATATGCATAAATATAGAACAAATTATATATTCAGGTTTAAAATGGTTTAATATCATGGCAATGCATAAACTGACGTGGTGAGTTTCGTTGTCGTTGGACAAATTGGTACGGAGCGTGCCCTGGAGGATTTGCAAGCAAGACATGTCTTATTGGCCTTAAGTGTGGGGGACCCTCTGGCGGAAACTGGTAGTTTGGAACGTATCTTTCATGAAATGAGTTGCCAAGGTTCCTTTTTTGATTTCTAAAGTTCGGAAAACGAGGAACCTGAGCATGAGCAGTAGAATGAAATTTATTCCTTTTAAAATTTCCTTTTAACGCAGTCCTAGGTTTTTGTGGAAATGAGTTATGCTGATGTTTGCTTTTGCCGTTAACAAATTTTGGTTCTGGTGGTTTGTTGAAATTGTCTGTAGTTTCACTGGAATGATTACTTTGCTCTGTTGGTGTTGATTCTGAAAACGCCTGTGCTGGTTGCGAGTTAATTTGATTACACGCATTTTGCCCAATTTTGAGTGTTTCAATTTTACTAGTAATCATATCATAATATTGTGGAAGAGTGTACTTTTGCATATCTGGTTCCGGAAGATCTAAGACATGAGCCAGCTTGATAATGAATTCGGATGTAATGTGTATTTTAAAGATAAACTCTTTTATTTGGACGTCAAACCCCTGTCCAGTTTCTGCTTCTTTGTTCTGGTTCTTCCAGTCGGGCTGCATGCCTTCCTGAGCAGAAGATGCTTGATTTAGTTTTTCCTTTTGAATTTCTTTCTCCATTTCAAGATCAGCCCCATATTCATTAGTTCTAAAAGAACAAATAAAAGAAAGTTTTAAAAAATGGGAGTTGTAGTCCTACAACGAACAACTGCTGTTTGTAATTTGAAATGTATCAGTTACCTGTTACTAACAAATGTCCCGGACATGATAACCTCAATGCAAACAAAAAAAACTACACACTGCGGTATTTATCGCTTGGTTTCACAATAAAGTTTTAAAGTTCAGTGAGCTTACAATCGCAAAACTAATTCTGCTCAGAGCGGTGCTGAGTGCTATTGCCAGCTTTGCTTCTACAGTTTTACTGTGGATTTTTTTGAGTAAACCAAAAGGGATTGATTTACTGCTTCCTTAGATTGTCCTTCTATACTGTTTACGACGCGTTTGAATGATTAATGATTATGTACATCGCGAAGGTTAGGCCTGCTAATCTATAAGCCAATATCGTATAGCCATAACAAAACATATAATTTCAAACATCCTCGACGAAAAACAACTTTTTCCTTTCAACATATACGCTCATATGATGTAAATATAATTTTGTTTTGTGGTTTTAATTTATTCATTGCAAACTTGTAAAATCTTAGATGCAATACAAACATAATAACATAAACATTCCATCGATGGGAATACTAAACAATTTTGTTTTGACGTTTCTTGTGAACTGTTTCATCACCATTGCTGTGTTTCAACTAGATACGGCCCAATGATTTACATACTTTTTACATACCGATATGTAAGGAAAACCTTTTACACGGTAGACATATGAAAATAATATGAATATAATATTTGAAATATCGACAACTAATGATCTAGTTAGCAATTAAGACGATCAGTTCTAGTTACAAGAACTTGAAGAACTCCATTCTCTATTTCACGTTGTATAAAAATATTGCTCTTTAAACAAACATTTATTCAATGTAATTGAACATTGGACAACTAGGTAAACCCAAATTGGTTTGCTTCGTTGTTGGTTGAAACAAGTTTTCGTCCTGATCTGCATGCCGTGCTTGAGTTTGCCGTATGTGGAAAATGCGAAATTCTAGTGCATGATAAGTTTGGCCCTTTGGCGAGCTCAGTCAGTGCATTAAATATTTTTTATTATTAACTGCAGTGCAAGCGTGCTAGTATGGTAAAGGTTAGTGAAAGCTTAAAATAAAATTGCAAGGGATGCATATTGCATGCTGATCATTTGTCTTAAGATGAAAATTCGACTACCTAGGTACAAATATACGTTTTCAAGTATATGTTTTTATCCAAAGGCTGTTTATCGTCGAGGATGTTTTTAGATTATATGTTTTTAGGATATACGTTTCTGGCTTATATATTTGCATGGCGAATTCATCGCGCAGTGTGCATAAAAATGTTACCAGATAATCACACGCTTATTATCTGTTTCAATGTCTTGCTCGTTGGGCAAGAGAAACGATTCAGAAATAAAAAATAATTACGCTGATGGAAGGTGAAAATGTTAAGCTAGAGTAGATTCAATAGTTTTCGGATTCCTTAGCCGAACTGGTATAAATAGGGCATTGTAATAAGTGCTGGTTTTAAAGATTAGGTGATATGCTGCTACATGACAAACCTTGTACTTTACTGGATACACCCATATGACTGTCTTGCTTAATATACATTTTAAATAAAGCAGAAGATACTTTGTTTCAAGTTTGCAAAGTTGAAGATGGAATACAATATTACAGACTTGACAAAGTTTCAAAAAGTCATAACTTGGTTCCCTTACGAATTTTTGAATTTTATTTTAAAAAATATTTTGCCCGTTTGTCTACTTCTTTAACATTTATAAAGGCAATTCTTAAAAAATGTTTTTTAAAATTGCAATGAATAACCGGTCAAAACTGCCAATCATATATTTGTCTAAACTGAATGTTATTATCAACAATATTCAAAGTCTTACAGAAAGATAGTGTGCATCCGTATTATATACGTAAGAACTGTTAATTTCCGTTACATAAACGGTTGTTTTTGAAATATCTTTTTTTGAAACTTAAATTTCTAAGAGTTTCAGTGCCACTGCCACTGCACAAAATTATTGTACGCAATCTGTAGAGGAGGATTTGTTTCCCAAACAGGTATAGACGGCAATTGGGGTTGAACTGGCATTGAAAAATGTTGGTGTGGAGCATATCCTGTTATTGTTGTGGTCGATGTCGCCTTTATGTCTCTTATTATTTTTGGGCGTTTTTCCCGTGGGATTTCAAGAGACATGAGAGGAATTGGTGTAGTTTGAGGGGTCTTGTTGGTGGCTCTCATCCATGTAGAATGGTTCCTATTCGATTCCATCTCGCACCCGTTAACGCCGGCTGTTCTAACAATTCGTGGAACATGCCCTTCATGCATTGAATTGTTAGGACTTTGTGTTGGATTTCTATAGATTGAGAAATGAGAAGATTGAACCATGGAAGGCGGTGCGCACCTTCTCCAGTTTCCTTTTAATATGTTCTGAGATTTTTGCGAAGAGAAAGAATGCTGTTGCTTACGTTGAGCGTTGACAGTATTTGATTTTGATGGTTTGTAGAAATCGTTAATAGGTTTACTTAAGTCAACTTGCGGTTTGAATTGCTTATCCGAATTTTGCTTATTACTGATGAGACTTTTAATTTCAGTTAAAACTATATCATAGTATTGTTGAAACGTGGATTTTTGCTGATCTGGTTCCGGAATTTCTAAGAGTTGAGCCAGTCTCGTTAAAAATTCAGTTGTTTTAGTTATTTGCGTAGTACAATTTTCCTTTTGAATTTCCTTCTCCATTCGTTCCTTGTCTAGTTCAGCTTTTAATTTTTCATTCTCTTGAATGTGTTTTCTGTTTTCTTCAATAAGGTTGGACATGTTGGTCCATAGAAGCTTATGGTAATTGGTCTGGTATGGTGGAGGGTAACAACCAGATTCCAACATGTTTGTGTTTTCACTGACATCGGTTCTAAGAGAATATATGAAAACGTAAAATGCATAAATGAACCAACAAAATATATTATGGTCTCACCACTCAAGAATGAGAACACGTTTGAAGGTTAAAAGCAATGTAAATTTCGCCATTTTAACGTGAAGCAATTACCTTTTACTGACAATCTTTTCGCTCATTGTAAAATCCCAGCGCTTTAAATGCGGCTTACAAAACTTGCGGTCGTATAAATGAAAGAGTTCTGAGTGCTGCTGCCGGTTTTACTTCCATTATTGTACTGTAAATTTTATAGTAAGCAACAAGGATTACTGAGCATCTTTATTGCTACACAAAAGCGTTTGTTTTTATCTGTTAACAGTATTTATGCGCGTACGAATCACATTCACATTTTTTCTTACTATTTCGATACCTGAGTTTCATTCAGTGAAGGTTTTATACGTAATGTGAACAAAATGAAGCTTTGCTGGCTAAAGCAGATACAAATTCGCAGTATAATATTTGTTGCTTAGATGGAGGATCTTAATTCTGATTACGTTTGCGACTTTACAATAACTTTGTGTAAAGCCAAACTGGTATAATGGGAATGCATGTTAGTATATAAATACATGATGATAAGCATGTACAGATGTATGTAATATATTTTTTAGTTTTTATGGGCAGAGCTTTAATAGTTTTGGATACGCTCAAATAGTCTTTATAATACTGCCACGTTTATGAACAAAGATCAAAATACCTTGTTTCATTTTGGAAATAATTTGCATGCAACAAAGTATACCTAAACGTGTTTTCGTATATATGTAATATGTATCTGTTTTATGGTAAACATTTATATAAATTTTGTAGTCATACTATTGAATTCTCACCATGTTTAGCTTTTAACAGTGTTGCTGTGGTGAATCTGATGGGCTTTAGTACACATTTCATATATCCGTTCATTGCAAAACTCTACATGCGTATGGACTAAGCATACTTTGTACGCATTTATATACACTTATGAATTAAATGAAATTGGAAGCTTGTACCAAACACACGGTGCGTTATTTACAACCTAACTTTGCAAACCATGGCAGGGTTTACTGTTAGCACCAACTTACCACCAAATAAGTATTTGGAATTCAGAGTGTTCGACGATAAGCTCAAGGCCGACTTTTTGAATCCTAAGGACACTAAAGTGGGTGTGGTTTCCATACCTTTTGATTTTGGAGTTTTGAAACCGCTTGAGAAAGGATGGAAACTGTTTGCGAAAAACTTAAAGGGATTACTGGAACAAGACAAAAATCCGACAAATCTTACGGATGAGTTAAAAATAAAGGAACATGATGGGTAAGCACAAAGTACCTATTCGAAAATGGTACCCCGTATGATTGATTTCATGATGGGAAATTGGAATGTGATTTGCAGCCGGAACCAAATCAGAACAACCTTCAGTACCGCTGGACCAGTGAAAAAATATTTTCTTGGTCAGCCATATATAATCCATCCCATGAGACTAAAGTTGCTGTCAAATATTCCTCTTCACGCACCAAACCAAGAAAGGGAACAAGGTTGTTTGGTAAAATTAGCAAGACTTTGTGGTCCCAAAAATGTTGACATATTTCTAGATTTGAAATCTAAGGAGCCAGAAAAACGGTATAAGTTTTCTTGGAATGAGAATGAGTTGCTGTGGGAAACGGAAGAGGTGGAGACTTTAGGGAAAATGACAGTTGGAGATCGGGGAAAGGCCACTGAATGGTGTGGATTTGGTGAGATAAAACTTGAACTGCAGTTAAAAGATGGTGGAGTAAATCGTGTGCTGCGGCAGATTTACGGGAAACCAGGTGACAACTGGCTTAGAGAAAGGCAGTTATTGATGGATGAAACTTATTCCGATCTGGTGATAATTTGCAGTCATGCAGAACACCAGAATTCTCAGACTCCAATCAAATGTCATAAAGTTTATTTAGCTGGTATGATAAATGTTTTAGTAAAGTTGGCATTTTAAAATATTATTTAAATAAGTATTATTCCTCCTTATATTTCTTTTACTAAAGTTTATTTGATTTAAATTACGTTTGTTTAATAACTTAGGAACCAGTAAGGTGTTCACAGATATGATTCGAGATTGCATTGATACTGCGGAAGGAAAGGAACCAATAATCAGTCTACCTGAGTCCGAAGATGCCCTACAAGCCATGCTACATTTTATATATTACGGAGGTACAGATAGAATCTTTGGAAATAAAGTCAACATTAGTGTGGCTATGGAATTGCTAGAAGCTGGAAAGAAGTACAAGATACCTAATTTGGTGGAGGTTACCAATTTTGTACTATCTTTAAGTTCACCAGTAGACAAAACTGTGGAGTTGTGTTGTTACTCGAGAAATTCTGAAGGAGAGTCTTTAAAGCAAAAGAAGAAGGAAGCGTTTGAGGAGCTTTCAAGAAAATCGATTGATGAATTAATGAAGTCTAAAGTCTATGTAAAAATATATGAAATTGCGGAGAAACTTGGGCCAGTTTTTATATCGGTTTTGTCAAAACTGAAATATTATCACAGAGTGGAGCAATATGTACCTTATTCTGAAGTGAAAGTGTCGAAAGAAGAAGCAGAGTTAATTTACAACTTTCTATGCTGCAGTGAAGACTACCTATTTCCCAGAAATCTGGATATTGCTGTAGGACTAATTATTTTGGCGGCGTTTTGTGGGAAGAATCTTCCTCCATTTTCGGAATGGATTGCTACTAGGTTTTTTCGAGAAACAAAAACTTATCAAGCAGATTATTTAGTAGATCTGTTCTGTCTGGCACGAGAGAAGGAGCAGGATAATTTATGCTGGAGGCAATTGAAAATGGGAGCTATTCGGAAATTGAAGCTAATGATGCTTGAAGAGCCTTTGATGCTCGAAGAGTCTTATAAATATCAGAATATGTTGAGGAATAATATAGAGGCAGCAGATGAGTTGAAGTATACCAAGATAAGACTTATGTAAAAAAGGTCAAAACCGAAGAGATTTATTTAATGGATAAGTAATTCGTATCAAAATATTAGTTTCTTAAGTATTTATATAGCGCTGGAAATGTTTATATGTCAGTGAGCATGAGTATTTGTCATTATTATTGTACGTTTCTTCTACGTAGAAAACAGTTTTTGTATCGAATGTTTATTATTTATTAATTAAGTTGATGTTATGGTTCTAATACTGAAGTCATTAATAAGCTATAATTATGAAATATTTTTTTTCAAAAATAATAATTTATATTCTTATTCTATATCAGTCTAGTACCAGGGGGTGAAATTTCACCCCCCAAAATACACAGAGGGGGTGAAATTTCACCCCCCAAAATACACAGAGGGGGTGAAATTTCACCCCCCTTACCTAATTAATTTTTTTTCCGAAAATTAACACAGGAGTGATTTTTTAATTAATTAACCAAAAAATATGCAAAAATACTTATTTGATGCAGAAAAAAATTGCAGATTTTTCTGCTAAGGGGGTGAAATTTCACCCCCTGGTACTAGACTGTATATGGATTTCAAATAAGTTAGTCAGATTTTAATGAAATCCCGGAACAGCTTCTAAAATGTATTCATAAAATGTTTTTGTCTTCTTCCTCAATCTTGCATTTATTGAGCATGCTATATAGGAATATTATGAAAACGGGGTCGACAAAGTCATAAAAGTAAACCGCAATGTGAATGCGCACCTTTACCTACAAACTTTCAATATCAAAAGATGATGATGGTCATTTTCAAGGTCGAACATTGAGCAAATCATTTTATCAAATTATCATAACATTTTATGCTAAGCACGTTGTTATTG
Source organism: Entomobrya proxima (assembly GCA_029691765.1). Classification (NCBI taxonomy): domain Eukaryota; kingdom Metazoa; phylum Arthropoda; class Collembola; order Entomobryomorpha; family Entomobryidae; genus Entomobrya; species Entomobrya proxima. The sequence goes on along the minus strand of CM056169.1, from coordinate 41,653,032 downwards.
ACTTGTAGGTGAAACATCTCAAGCGGAAAAATAATTATGTTGTTCAGGAAAACACCAATAACAAAGATTATGATAATTGTCTGATTGCTATCATATAATCTCATCACTATCAGTGGGCTAAATATGTTAGTCTGGCCAACATTAGAGCGCAACAATTTGTAGATTCTATCAACAATACAGCAATAGGCAAAATGTCAAGATGCAACTCCATTCACTATTTTTAAAGTTCGCTTTCATCAGCATTGACTCCAGCAAAAAGGTGAATTGCAACTTTTGAACTGAAGTTTTTGGTGAAACAGAACTAATGGATCTCTTAATTTTAAATTGGGAAATTCCTTTTAAATGATTTTCCACGTAAAATTACAGTGTTTTCTATGAACTAAAAACACAACGCAATGCGGTCAAAGGCTTTCAGTTTCATAATATATATGAGGGTGTAGGAGGGCTAATATGCGGGTAACAATCAAATTTCGAGATTTCATCGTTGGCATCGGTTTAATAATAACATATAAATTCAATGGCATGACAGGGTTTAAAATACATGAATGAATACATCCGTGAATGGATGTTTTGCCATTTTGGCCTAAAGCAATTACCTTTGACTGACTAATATTTATACATAATAAGCAAAAATTATGTAGTCAAGTAAAAAACTTTCCCGGTTTCAAAATTTGCGGTCATGAAACGTGTTCTGAGAGTAAGTTTAGTGCTCGCCTAAACTCTTCTGTTAACACGCCAACAATATTTGTGCAGATTGAATCACACAAATCACATTTTCATTCATACAATGCCTGCATTTCATTCAACATAGGTTTCATAGACAATGTACAAATAAGATGCTGGCCAAGTGACTATAGCAAAAGTCCTTTTTGCAAAGTAGTAAAATGTTCTTTGTTTATTTGAAGCCTTCAAACAAAATTCTTCCAACTCAACAATGGTTTTAGTGTAAAACCAAATTGGTATAATAATGGAAAGTATATAATACCTAAATTCCTATAATCTTGCTAACGTACGACGTACTTGTGCATCTAAAAGCTGAAACAAAGTACAAACACGTTTCATTTTTAGTACGTGCATTGCATGTAACACTAGCAATAGTATACCTGGACGTGTTTTGGAACAAACATTAAAGCAGTATGTTTTAATTTTCCATTTTTATATTAACAACATTAAAGAATTTTGCTATGATCTATTGCGTGGCTTCAATACATTATTTCAGTTTTCCCTGAAGAGGACCTATGTTCAAGGGTCGAAACGTTGGAATAAAATTTATATTTTTCCTTAACACTCGCAGTAGCCCAAAAATCATTTTACATTATTAAAAAAAAAATTATTTCAGTTAACTGGATAAGCATGCATACGTATAAACTATTCATGCTTTGTACGCATTCATAGTATTCATATGCATTAAATGAAATTCTGAGCTTGTACGAAACACAAGGTTTTATTAATAATGGTCGAGTTCACCCTTTGCACTGGCCAACCACATTTTCAGTATTTAGGATTTAGAATTAAAGATGAAGCGTTAAAGGAGAACTTTTTGAAACCTAAGGAGAGTAAAGGGGGCGTAGTCTCAGAGGACTTTGAGTTTGCGGGTTTGGAACCCGTTGAGAAAGCATGGAAACGGTTTGGGAAAAGGTTAACGGGACTGATTACACAAGAGAAAAACCTGATTAATCATGCGGGGGAACATCCTGGGTATGTAGCTATTCAGATTAACAATTTTTATTTAAGAGATTACGTGTTTGATTGATTATAAATTATATTGAATTTTGTAGCCGAAACCAAATCAGAGTGACCATTACTAGCACTGGAAAAAACAATAAATATTTTCTTGATTGGGAAGTTATACTATGGAAACTAAAGCTGCATTCAAACATTCCCCTTCATTCACCCAATTCAGAAAGGGAACAAGGCTGTTTGGTAAAACTGGCTAGACTTTGTGGTCCCAAAAATGTAGATTTATTTCTGGATTTAAACTCTGAAGAAAAAAATACACGGCAAAAATTTAGTTGGAATGAGAATGATTTGTGTTGGGAAACGGAAGAGGATGTGTTTTTAGGAAAAGCATACGTTGGAAGGGTTGGAACGGACAGTGCAGTTATTGGATTTGGCGTGCCTAAGCTTGAGCTGTTTTTAAAAGATAATGCAGTAAATCGTGTGCTACAGCAGATTTACGGAAAATTGGATGACAGTTGGCGTAGACAGAGTAGGCTACTGAAGGCGGAAGCTTATACAGACTTGGTGATAATTAGCAGTCATGTAAAACACGAAAGTGCTCAGACACCCATCAAATGTCATAAATTCTTGTTGGCTGGTAAGAGGAATTTAGATATACAAATAGTATGATAAATTATCTGCTTTATTTAGTTTTATAAAATTGTGTCTGTTTATATTTCAGGAACAAGCAAAGTGTTCACTGACATGGTTCGAGAATCTTGCACAACTTTGAATGCTCAGGAAACTGCAACAATCAGTCTGCCCGAGTCGGAAGATGCCTTAAGAGCCATGCTTCATTTTATTTATTACGGAGGCACTGACCGAATTTACGGAGCGAATCAGAGTATCGTTTTGGAATTATTAGAAGCTGGGAAAAAGTACAAAATTCCGAATTTGGTGGAAATAGCAAATTTTGTGCTATCAACCAATAAATATTTAAAGGACAAGACTATAGAAGAGCCCTCGAGGAATCCAATAGATTTGTTGGACGAAGCTGTAGAAATATGTTGCAAAAGTTCAGAAGGAGAATTGTTGATACAAAGGAAAAAGGAAGCTTATTATGAGGTGCTCTCAGAGAGACCGATGAATGAACTGTTCCAGTCTAAAAAGTTTCTAAAAATTTACGAAATTGCTGAAATACTGGGACCCGTTTTTGTTTCTGTTTTATCAAAACTGAAATATTATCATAAAATGGAAATGTACGTGCCTTATTCTGAAATTAAAGTTTCTAAGGAAGAGGCTGCGTTAATTTATAACTTTTTATGTTCCGGGCAAGATTACATATTTCCCAGAAATCTGGATATTGCTGTGGGGCTGATTATTCTTGCTGAATTTTGTGAGAAGAAGCTTCCTCCATTTGCGGATTGGATTACTTCGAGATTTTTCGGAGACAAAAAAGATTATCAAGTGGATTATTTAGTAGATTTGTTTTGTCTGGCAAGGGAAAAGGATCAAGATGTAAAATGCTGGAGGCAATTAAAAATGGGTGCGGTTCACAAATTGAAGCTCATGATGCTTGAGGAACCTTGGATTATTGAACAATCGTACAAATATCAAAATATGTTAAGTACTAATGAGGAAGCAGCGGATGAATTGAAATTTGCTCAGATAAGGATATCAATACGGAAGAGATACATTTAATCAAATTTAAAAGGATAAGTAGTCTAAGAATGCTAATTAGGTTTGTAACTGCTAATATTTTAATAGTTTTGAGTCTTTGTTTTTTTGCGACATTAATTTATTGTGAATATTTCAAATCATTTTACAAATTAGTTGAAATCATGAACAAACTACTGAAAAAATAAAATAGTTATAAATGTGAATAAATTCTCTACACTGTTACAGATTTTTTATTATATATCTTAGCTATAGTAAAGTCCGAAAATGATACAAAATTCAAGCACAAACAGTTTTTGTTACGAATTCCGCAATACTGCATTTTATATGTTGAGCAATACATCAACGTGAGGAAATGGCATTGCTTACAAAGTCATAAACCCAAACCGCATAATGTGCACCTTTACCTACAAACTTTCATTCACAACAAGCAAAAAAAATATGGTCATTCTCAAGGTCGAATCCTGAGCAAATCATTTTATCATATCATGATAATATTTTATATTAAGAACGTCTTAATGATCGTTGGTGGGTGAAACATTTCAAGCGGAAAAATAATTGTGTTGTTCAGGAAAAGACTGGCATTAAAGATAGATTGTTGTAACCATGTAATCTCATCGCTATCAGTGTGCTAATTATGTAGTAGCCTGGCCACATCAAAACTCAAGTATATTGTACCAACAACACAACAATGATAAACATGAAATCTATGGATGCTGTAGTTTTTACCAGAAATAGTAATAATGCCACAGCAATAAAAAGGAACACGCATTTTACCCATTTTATTTTATTTTTAATTTGATTTCCCTTATTACGTTAATTAGCAGCACAATTTTGATAAGCAGCAAACAAGCTCATTGAATCCATCAATATCACAAACTGCAGAAGGCGAAACAGAGAAAAGTCATTTTATATGTTTTGACAATAGAAATTCTGTTTTCGGGAATACACGATTTGGATTGAAATTATGGTTTGGTATCTGTCCGGGAGAACATTTACTTGAATGAGGTGTAGATGGCCGGCGAAGATGAGCTGATGTTGGAAAATATCTTCTTTGTGATGAATTGTTGGTATTTCCTCTCAAATTTCTAAGGTTTTGGAAACGGAGAGCCCGAACCGCAGAGCGGAATGTACGTCTTTTGAAATTTCCTTGTAATATGTTCTTTGAAATTGGTAAAGCGCACTGTCGCTTTTTTGGAGTTTGAAATTTTACTGAAGGCATACCTGTACTTGGGACATTATCGTTTTTTGCTTTTGTTTTTCCTAATGTTTGTGGTGGTTGTGGCGTATCCAACATTTGCTTATTTTTCAGATTTTTAATTTTGTTTAAAACTATATCATAATATTGTAGAAGTGTGTACCTTGCGTGTGGTACCTTGATTTCTAAAAGTAGTACCAACTTGATTAAAAATTCTGATGAAATATTCATCTTATACGTAAACTCTTCTAGTCCTACGCCAAAGTAATTTCCAATTTGTGGCTGTATCGGATTGTTTTGATGGCCTTGTAAAGCTTCCTGAGCAGAATATGTTTTAGTCAGCAGCGTTTTATATTTTTCATTTAGATTTTCCTTTTCCATTCGTTCTTTATCCAGTTCAGCTTTCAAAGTTTCGATTTCTAAAATGTATTTGCTATTTTCTTGAATGAGTTTGACTGTTTCTTCCACTTGTTTTTGTCTATTGTTGGTTGGAGAGTGATATTCAAATTCCAAAATTTCTAGGTTTTCACTGGCATCGGTTCCAAGATATCATAAGTAAATAAAAAAACCAAAAAATCATATTCTTGCCTGAATACCTGAACAAATACTTGTTTTAATGAAGGTTTTTTACAATAAGCAACTACCTTTTACTGACTAAATTCTCAGCCATAGTGAAATCTCAGCGTTTTTAGTAGCACGGGTAAATAAACTGAAACCTCAGGGTTTAGTAAAAATGTATGGCCTGCAAAACTTGCGGTCGTTCCAGCTTTTTTGAGTGAGTTGAGTGTTGTGTTGAGTTCCATTTCTACATTAGTGCTTTAAAATTTCAAATAAACCAGCAATAACTTTTGTATTACTACATGCGTTTTTATCCGTTACGATGTTAACAAGGATTGCCCGTGATAAGACCTAATCACATAAGCTCGTTGCCTCAAGAGACCGTGTCTAAATGACCTTGTTCTTAAAATATCGTCACCGCAAAAAACCGAAACTCGAAAATACATAAAATGCCGTTGCTATAAAATACAATAGATACAAAATGTGTTCTGAATAGTTCACAACAATATTATGTCAATGTCAAAAAACTCCCCAAAGTCAAAAAACTCCCCATGTAATTTTCTGTGTACATTTGACGCACATACTTTGTGCTTTTATTCAAATTTATCTTCTAAAAACATGTCAAACTAAGTTTAGTTAAAACTTAAATTCTATTACAGTCATCTTCAAAATCATTTTCAAACGTAAGTAGGATCTGATCATGAATCATGTGTCATTTGATTCGGTATACGATCTGGCCTTTAATTTCGTTATGATGAGAGCTATTTTGCCTTTTGGTGTATTTTATTCTGTTAGCTCAATTTCAAGACAAGCAAATTCCACTAAAACTTGGCATTAATTGTGATAAAATAGATTTCTTCCTTCTAAAAACCATTTTATTTTGCCTACTTTCGAAGCATTTACTCATATATGATATAGAGTTTTCAGTTCCAATGAAGTTTTGAAATTTTGTCAAGTACAAAACAAGTCAGGCAAACTACTTGTAGAAAGTACTAGGTTTTGTTGCGCAAAAAAGGTAAAATACTCACGTATCCCTGAAAAAATATTCCCGGATAAGAGAGTACTATATTTGAGTTTCGGTCTTTTGCCGGACAATATTTTCAGGACAAGGTCTTTTAGTCATGTCTTTTGAGGCAAGGAGCTTATGTGATTAGGTCTTTTGTAGCCTAACCGCTTTGCATTGCAAAGTTGAACACAATTGCTGGCCACAACAGGAAACCATGTTGAAAAGTAGTACAATATACTATGATTTATATTTACGTGAAAATTTTTATGTGATTCTGACTCCGCAATAATTTTAGTTGAAACAGGTATAATGATAAAATATACGTGTATTTTATACACTTGCAGGTGTGATTTTTTTCTGTGGACAGAGCTTGAATGATTTCGGATGTTACTAACAAATCTTATCCATAATCCATTGGCGATAGTAATCTTATGTACATTTAGGAACAAAAAATGCTTTGTTTTATTTTGCAAACGCTTTCCATTCAACTTTGTATGCCTTTACGTGCATTAAGATTTTAACGTACGTTCATGATTTTCGTATTCATGCTAATAAACTATGTATCACAGTTTGGTTTTAGCAGTGTTGTTGTGGTGTATCGGCTATGCTTCAATGCACACATCTTCTTTCCATTCATTGGAAAACTTGTATGCGTACAAACCATTCATACTTTGTACGCATTTTTACATGCGTATGAATTAAACGAAGTCCCGAGCTTGTAGCAATCACACAGTGCCTACAATCACTGCGTAAACTACGCCCTGACTTCCTTAACAATGGTTGAATTCACAGTGAAAACCAGTTTACCAAAAGATAAGTTGGCTTTTGTTGGGGGCAATGTCGTAGAGAATGTTTTAAAACCCGAGGAGACCGCTGACATTGCATTATTTAGAACTTAATGCTTTAGAACCAATTAAGAAAGGATGGAAATGTTTTTCGGGAAAATTAAAGGGTTTGTTGAAACAAGACAAAAACCCGACTAGTCTTACTGATGACTTAAAAATTTGGAAGAAGGGAACTCCAAACTAAAAAGAAGGAATCTTATGAAGAGATTTCAAAGAATCCAATAGATTGGTTGAATGAGGCTGTAGAATTATGTTGTTTTTCTGAAAATTCAGAGGAAGAATTGTGGAAACAGAAAAAAAATAAGGCGTTTGAGGAACTCTCAGGGAAACCAGGCTTGTCTAATCACCCCATTTTTGGCAAATGATTAGTGATTGGGATTAAATGAATGCTCTTTTTTAAATAGTGATTGGTGATTAGTGATTAATATCAATCCCAATCTCTGGTGATTAGGTGATTAAATGCTAAACGAAAATGTAAGTTGGATTAGGATTAGTGATTAAGTTTACTTACAGATTTTTTTACTTGGGCAATGTAATATAGGAGCAAAAAATCACAATTTATTAGCTATATATCACTGCTAAGTATTTTAACAGCATACCACAGCTATATATTTTAATGCAATGTAGCGAGGGGTTATATTCGTTAAAAACTAATCGTAAAAGAAAAGCAGATACTTGGAGGTAGGATCTCTGTGATTAAGTAGTGATTAAAGGTAGCTGGTTTCAAGATTAGTGATTGTGATTAAATACAAAAAATCTGAAGTGGGATTGGTGATTAAGTGATCAACTTAATCACCAATCCCGGATTAAGGATTGGTGATTCTAATCCGTGATTAGTCAAGCCTGAGGGAAACCTATGAATGAACTATTGAGATCTAAAAACTTTGTAAAAATATATGAAATAGCTGAAAGACTTGGATCAGTTTTTGTTTCGGTTTTATCAAAACTGAAATATTACCACATAATGGAAATGTATGTGCCTTATTCTGAAATTAAGGTTTCTAAGGAAGAGGCTGAGTTAATTTATAATTGTATATGTTCCGGGCAAGATTACATATTTCCCAGAAATCTAGATGTTGATGTGGGACTGATTATTCTGGCTGAGTATTGCGAGAGGAACATTCCCCCATATGCAGATAGGATTACTTCGAGATTTTTCGAAGACAGAAAAGATTATCAAGTGGATTATTTAGTGGATTTGTTTTGTCTGGCAAGGGAGAAGGATCAGGATGTTAAATGCTGGAGGCAATTAAAAATGGGTGCGGTTCAAAAATTGAAGCTAATGATGCTTGAGGAACCTTGGATTGTTGAACAATCGTACAAATATCAGAATATGTTAAGGACTAAAGTGGAAGCAGCGCGCTGCTACCACATTAGTCCTAATCCTTTCAATTCATCCGCTGCAGCGGATGAATTAATATTTGCTCAGATAAGGATATCAAAACGGAATAACGGAAGAGATACATTTAATCAAATTTAAAGTGATAAGTATTTTAAGAATCCTAACTAGGTTTGTAACTGCCAATATTTTAATAGTTTGGAGTCTATGCCTTGTTGCGACATTAATTTACTGTGAATATTTTAATAGATTTTACAAATTAGTTGAAGTCATGACCTTACGATTGGACGAAATAAGATAGTTATAAATGCTAATAATTTATTTGGAATAAATTGAATACAAAATTATAACGTATTCCATATATCTTGAATTAGTGTTCGAAAATGATACAAAATGCAAGCACAAACATTTTTTGTTACGAATTCCGCAATATTGCATTTTAAGTTGAGCAATAGATCAACGTGAGGAAATGGCATTTCTTACAATGTCATAAACCCAAACCGCATAATGTGCACCTTTACCTACAAACCTTCATTTTCATTTACAGCAAACGAAACCGATGATGGTCATTCTCAAGGTCGAACATGTTGAGCAAATCATTTTATCATATCATCATCATCATAATATTTTATGCTAAGCGCGTCTTAATGACCGGTGGTGGGTGAAACATTTCAAGCGGAAAAATAATTGTGTTGTTCAGGAATAGGCTGGCAGTAAAAAAAGATTGTTGTTTTGCTGTAATCCATGTAATTTGCCATGTAATCTTATCGCTATCAGTGGGCTATTTATGTAGTAGTCCCACCACATTAAAGCAAAACATGTAGATGTTATCAGCAACACATCAATGATAAAGGATGCAACATCCGTGAACCGTTTAACCGTTTTTACTAGAAATAGTAAAAATGCTCCAGGACTAATTGTTAATAATGCTCAAACATGTATGCGCATTTCACGAGTTTTATTTTATTTTTAATTTAATTTACTTTAAAATGTTAACCGAACAATTTTGATGGTAAATGAACTCATTTATTCCATTACAATGACATATGCAATTAAGTAGGCAAAACAGAAAAAAGTCGTCCTATTTGTTTATAGGTGGTCTAACAACATGGTACATAAAAATTTACTTTTACTCATTTGAATATTTGTGGGTTATGTTTTTATTAAGTTTTTGTGCACGTTTACAAACCGTAATATCTCCAAATGTTATGCATTGCGGGGCTCAAAATTCAATCATTTGTCACTCTGATCTCCTCTGGTGTTTTGAAAATTGAAATTCTGTTTTCGGGAATGCATAGAATGGATTGAAATTATTGTTTGGAATCTGTCCGGGAATATTTTTACTGCAATGAGGTAAAGGTGGCCGGCGAAGTTGAACTGATGTTGGAAAATATCGGCGTGGACAATATCTTCCTTGTGGTGAATTGTTGTGATTTTGTCTCAAATTTTTAAGGTACTGGAAACAGGGAGCCCGAACAGCAGGACAGAATGTACGTCTTTTGAAATTATCTTCAAATATGTTCTTTGAGATTGGTAAAGCGCACTGTCGCTTTGTTGGAAGTTGAAACTTTACTGAAGGCAATGGCTTGTTTAAATCGTTAATACCCTTACTTGGGACATTATCGTGATTTGTTTTTGTTTTTTCTCCTGTTTGTGGCGATTTTGAGTAATCTGGCTTATCCAAAATTTGCTTATTTGTCAGATTTTTAATTTTGTTTAAAATTATGTCATAATATTGTCGAAGTGTGTTCCTTGTGCGTGGTACCTTGATTTCTAAAATTTGAGCTAACTTCATTAAAAATTCTGATGAAATATTCATTTTGTACGTAAACTCTTCTAGTCCTACACCAAAGTAATTTCCAATTTGTGGCTGCATCGGATTGTTTTTATCACGCTGTAAAGTTTCCTGAGCACAATATGCTTTTGTCAACAACGCTTTATATTTTTCGTTTAGAATTTGCTTTTCCGTTCGTTCCATTTCCAGTTCAGCTTTCAGGGTTTCAATTTTTAAAATGTATTTGCTGTTTTCTTGAATGAGTTTGATTGTTTCTCCCATTTGATCTTGTTTGTTATTGGATAGAGATTGATATTCAAATTCCAGAATTTCTAGGCTATCACTGGCATCGTTTCCAAGATATCATAAGGAGCGTATGTAAAATAAAAACCAATTTAATACATATTCTTGCTACACATGATTGAGTGTATTATGTTTAAATGGATGTTTATTCATTTTTGCAATAAGGAATTACCTTTTACCGACTAAATTCTCAGCCATAGTAGAACCTCAGCGTTTTTAGTAAACACGGCTAAATAAACTGAAACCTCACACTTTAGTAAAAAAAATATATGGCTTGCAAAACTTCCAGTCGTACCAGTTTTTCTAATTGTGCTGAGTGCCACCGTCTCCAGTTCTACTTCTAGCTTTGTTTGTACCGTAAAATTTCTAGTAAACGAGTAACAGCTTCTTTAATACTACACACGTTTTTTATCCGTTAACATTTATGCACTTACGCTCATATTACCAGAGTTTCATTCACTTCAGGTTTGGCAGAGAATAGACGCCTTGCACAAATGGATGTTGGTTATAGCAGAAAAATATTATGAAAAGTAAAGTACATTATGTTTCTTGTTTACGCAAAAAGTCCTGATTCTGAATCAACAACAACTTTATTGTATATCAAACCAAACTAGTATATATAATGATATAACGTAGCATGCTGATGTTATACGGACTAAGTGTGATTTTTTAATGGGCAGAGCTGGGATGATTTTGAATACTCCTAACTGGCCATAATTTTATGTACCTATATAGGAACAAACAAGAAGTGCTTTGTTTCATTTTGGAAATGCTTTGCATCTTCATTATGTTGGACATTTAACAGTATTGCTGCGGTAAGTCGGACATGCTTCAATACACATTTCATATTTCCATTCATTGGTAAACTTGTATGCGTACAAACCATTCATACCTTGTACGCAATTTTACATGCGTATGAATTAAATGAAGTCCCGAGCTTGTTGCAATCACACAGTGTCTGTAATCACTGCGTAAACTACGCCCTGACTTCCTTTACCAATGGTTGAATTCACAGTGAAAACCAGTTTACCTAAAGATAAACCTAAAGAATAGGAACCAGGCTGTAGAAATATGCTGTTCTTCTGAAAAATCGGAAGGAGAATTTTGAAATCAAAAGAAAATAGGTCCGTTTGAAGAGCTCTCTGGGAAACCAATGAATGAACTATTGAAATCTAAAAACTTTGTAGGAATATATGAAATTGCTAAAAAACTAGGACTCGTTTTTGTTTTAGTTTCGTCAAAACTGAAATACTACCACAAATTGGAAATGTATTCTGAGGTTAGAGTGTCTAAGGAAGAGACTGAGTTACTTTATAACTTTATATGTTCCGGGCAAGATTACATATTTTCCAGAAATCTGGATATTGCTGTGGGACTGATTATTCTGGCTGAGTATTGCGAAAGGAAACTTCCCCCATATGCGGATTGGATTGCTTCGAGATTTTTCCGAGACAAAAAGATTTATCAATTGGATTATTTAGTGGATTTGTTTTGTCTGGCAAGGGAACTGGATAAGGATGATAAATGTTGGAGACAATTAAAAATAGGTGCGGTTTAAAAATTGAAGCTCATGATGTTTGAGGAACCTTGAATTATTGAACAATCGTACAAATATCAGAATATGTTAAGGACCAATGTGGAAGCAGCGGATGAATTGAAATTTGCTGAGATAAGGATATCAAAACGGAAGAGATACATTTAATCAATTTTAAAAGGCTAAGTAGTCTAAGAATGCTAGTCTAAGAAAACGGAAGAGATATATTTAGTGGAATAATCTAGGAATGCTAATAGGTTTGTAACTGCTAATATTTGAATAGTTTTGAGCATTTGTTTTATTACAACATAAATTTATTGTAAATGTTTTTAATTCTTACAAATTAGTTGAAATCATAACCAGACTTCTGAAAAAATAAAGTTATAAATGTGAATAAATTGTCTACAATTTTATATCATTTTTCCATACATCTTGAATGAATGTCCAAAAATGATACAAATTTCAAGCACAAACAGTTTCTCTTACGATTTCCGCAATATTGCATTTTACATTGAGCAATAGAGGAACGTGTGAAAATGGGGTTGCTTACAAAGTATAAACATAAACCGCAATGAGCACCTATACCTACAAACTTTCATTTTCAACTTAAGCGAAAATGATGATGATCATTTTCAAGGTCGAACATATTGAGCAAATCATTTTTATCATATCATCATAATATTTTATGCTAAGCACAGTTTAATGGCCCGTGGTGGGTGCATCATTTCAAGTGGAAAAATAATTGTGCTGTTCAGGAAAAGACCGGCAATAAAGAAAGATTGTTGTTTTGCTGTAACCATGTAATCTCATCGCTATCGGTGGGCTAATTATGTAGTAGTCCGACCACTTTAAAGCACAACTTGTAGATGGTATCAACAACACAACAATGATAAATAATTTGCAAGGATGCAACATCCGTGAACAAATTTGCAAGTAAAATTCGTATTGCTCCAGGAACAATTATATATATACTTTATAAATGTCATTTTATTGGAATTTGATTTACTTTAAGGAGGAAATATGTTACATGACAGCACCTTTTTACTTGCAAATGAGCTGATTACATTCAATCTGTCAAACTGCAAAAGTGAGCAACATAAAGTCATTTTGGGTTTATTGCCCACATATTGTGTAAAAATGGCATTTAATTCATTAAAATATTTTGCAATTTTTCTGTAGGCCACGTCAACAAACCCCAATGTATCCGGACTTTATACCATTTGGTGATCAAAATTTTAAAAAAAGCTGTCACTCCGATCCCCTTTAACGTTTTGACAACGGAAATTCTGTTTTCCGGAATGAATGGATTGGATTCGAATTATGGTTTGGAATCTGTCGGGAAGAATTTTTACTGCAATGAGGTATAGATGGCCGGCGAAGTTGAACTGATGCTGAAAAATGCCGGCGTGGAAAATATCTTCCTTGTGGTGAATTGTTATGATTTTGTCTCAAGTTTCCAAGGTTTTGGAAACGGGGAGCCCGAACCGCAGGACGGAATGCACGTCTTTTAATATTATCTTCAAATATGTTCTTAGAGCTAGGTAATGCGCACTGTCGCTCTTTTGGAATTTGAAACTTTACTGACGGCAATGATTTGTTTAAATCGTTAGTACTCTTGCTTGGGACATTATCGTTTTTTGCATTTGTTTTTTCTACTCTCTGTGTCGATTGCGGGTTGGTTGGTTTATCCAAACTTTGCTTGTTTGTCAGATTTTTTATTTTGTTTAAAATTATATCATAATATTGTAAAAGTGTGTATCTGACGCATGGTAGTTTGACTTCTAAAAGTTGCTCCAACTTCATTAAAAATTCTGATGAAATATCCATCGTATTAGTAAATTCTTCTGGTCCAACGCCAAAATAGTTTCCAATTTGTGGCTGTTTCGAGTTGTTTTGATGACACTGTAAAGTTTCCTGAGCACATGTTTTAGTCAACAGCGTCTTGTATTTTTCGTTTAGAATTTGATTTTCCGTTCGTTCCATTTCCAACTCAGCTTTCAAGGTTTCAATTTTTAAAATGTATTTGCTGTTTTCTTGAATAAGCTTGACTGTTTCTCCCATTTGATCTTGTTTGTTATTGGTTGGAGTGTAATATTCAAATTCCAACAATTCAGGGTATTCACTGGCATTGGTTCCAAGATACCATAAGTAAGTAAAATTTAAAACAAATGAAATACATGTTTTTGTTACACATATTTTAGCACATGTTTTAGTGAATGTTTATTCATTTTAGCAATAAGCAATTACCTTTTACTGACTGGTATTTCGGCCATAGTAAAATTCCAGCGTTTGCGTAAGCACGGTTAAATAAACTGAAACCTCACCGTTTAGTATAAGAATATGTATGCCTGCAAAACTTTCGGTCGTACCAGCTTTCCTAAGTGAGTGGAGTGCTGTCTCCAGTTTTACTTCTGCCTTTGTACTGTGACATTTTTATTAAACCAGTATCTTTTTTATTCCTGCACGCCTTTGTATTTTCTAAACATGTTAACAGTATCTGTGCACTGAGAGTCACATAAATCACACTTACGCTTGTGTTTCATTTAATTAAGTTTTGTAGAAAATACATGCTTTGCAGTGCAAATTTTGCATACATAAATGCTGGCAATAGCAGAAAATCATTTTGAAAAGTAGTATAATGTTTCTTATCTACGTGAAAATTCTTATTGCTGACTCAAGAATAACATTAATGTAAAGTAAGCCAAATTGATGAATATAATGTGCTGATTTTATACGTGTGCACACTGTGCAAAGCTTGGATGATTTTGGATACTCCTACTTAGGTCTGACTGGCCATAATCTTGGAACACAATGTACATTTAGGATTACTTAAGCTTTGATTCCTTTTGGAAATGCTTGGCATGAAACACAGACTGTGTGTTACACAGTATACCTAAACGTGTTTTAGAATCAGGAACGCACATTGGTGATGTACATTTTATTCATTCAAAGAAAATATCACAATGTTTTGCTTGTAAAAGTGTTGCTGTGGTGAATCGGACATACTTCAATGCACACTTCTTCATTCCATTCATTGGAAAACTTCTATGCGTATGAACCATTCATACTTTGTACGCATTTTTACATGCGTGTGAATTAAATGAAGTCCCGAGCTTGTAGCAATCACACAGTGTCTGTAACCACTGCGTAAACTACGCCCTGACTTCCTTAACAATGGTTGAATTCACAGTGAAAACCAGTTTACCAAAAGATAAACTGGCTTTTGTAGGAGGCAAGGTTGTAGAGAATTTTTTGAAACCTGAGGAGACTGCTGACATAGCATTAGTTTCGCAAAAGTTTGAACTTAATGCTTTGGAACCTAATCAGAAAGGATGGAAACTGTTTTCGGGGAAATTAAAGGGATTGCTGGAACAAGACAAGAACCCGACCAGTCTTACGGATGATTTAAAAATAAAGGAACATGCTGGGTATGTTCCGATTTCCTATTCAATTTTATATATTTTTTATGATTAAAAATTTGCTTAAAATTTTAATAAAATTTGTAGCCGGAACCAACTCAGAGTTGCTATCAGTAGCACTGGCCCAGTGGAAAAACAGCCAAATGGTCAGAAACCGGAATTTGTTACCCTGTCCATGAAACTAAAGCTACTTTCCAACATTCCCGTAAATTCATCCGATCAAGAAAAGGAACAAGGCTGTTTGGTCAAACTAGCCAGACTTTGTGGTCCCAAAAATGTGGATATATTTATAGATTTAGATGATAACGGAGAAAATGGAAGAAATGGACGAGCTAAAGATTCACTGTCACGGTACAGATTATCTTGGAATGAGAATGATTTGCTGTGGGAAGCGGAAGAAAAGATGAGCTTCAGAAAATCCGACAGGGAATTGTTTGGAAAAACTGTTCCATGTTTTGCATTTGGTATGCCGAAAATTGAGCTTGTTTTAAATGATGCTGGAGTGAATCGGGTATTGCAGCAGATTTATGGGAAGCCGGGAGACAATTGGCTTAGACAGAGAAAGTTATTGATGGCTGGAGCGTATTCGGATTTGGTGATTATTAGCAATCATAATAGACACCAGGGTAACCAAACTCCAATCAAGTGTCATAAAGTGCATTTAGCTGGTATGAAAATTTTTCAAATATTGTGAAAAAATATGAAATTTTGAAATATTTCAATAAGGTAGTTCATAATGAAAACATTTTAATTTATAGGAACAAGTAAGGTGTTTACTGACATGTTTCGAGATTGCACCTCTACTGCGGAAGCACATGAAGCTCCAATAATCAGTTTGCCTGAATCGGAGGATGCCTTAAGAGCCATGCTTCATTTTATCTATTATGGAGGTACAGACGGAATTTATGGAAGTGGTGTAAATTTGAGCACAGTACTGGAATTACTGGATGCTGGAAAACGGTACAAGATTCCGAATTTGGTAGAGGTTGTCAATTTTGTGCTATCAACCAGGTCATCTTTAGAGGACAAGGCTGTGGAGTTGTGTTGCGAAAATTTGGAAGGAGAAATGTGGAAACAAAAAAAGAAGGAAGCGTTTGAGGAGCTTTCAAGAAAACCAATGGATCAATTAATGAAGTCGAAAAGCTTTGTAAAAATTTATGAAATTGCTGAAAAACTGGGACCAGTTTTTGTTTCTGTTTTGTCAAGACTTAAGTATTTCCACAGAATGGAAATGTATGTGCCTTATTCTGAGATAAAGGTGTCTAAGGAGGAAGCGGAATTAATTTACAACTTTATATGTTCTGGGGAGGATTATTTATTTCCTAGAAATCTGGATATTGCAGTGGGACTGATTATTCTAGCAGAGTTTTGCGGGAAGAACCTTCCTCCATTTGCGGATTGGATTAGTACGAGATTTTTCGGAGAAATAAAGAATTATCAAGCGGATTATTTGGTAGATCTGTTTTGCCTGGCAAGAGAGAAGGAGCAGGGCGTTAAATTCTGGAGGGAATTGAAAATTGGAGCGATTCGAAAATTGAAGCTAATGATGCTTGAAGAGCCTTTAATGATTGAACAATCATATAAATATCAGAATATGTTAAGGTCTAATATTGAAGCAGCGGACGAATTGAAGTACACTTCGGTTAGAATTATGGAAGAAGGAACAAAACGGAAGAGATTTATTTAGCAAGTTTCCTAAACCTTGTATTTGTTAGTTAACCACAGGCTCATTTTGAAATAACAATGGAAATGTGTATAATTTTTTAATGTTAGTCAACACAAATATTTGTCTTTATTCAAGTATGTTTATTATTTTGTTTTACGCATAAAATTGATTTATATCGAATGTTTGTCTCATGTCTCATAAATTAGTTAGAATCATAGGCTTACAACTGAAGTAAATAAAGTAATTATAATTATTAAACGGTTCTCCATTCACCTCGACTTTACATTTTTCCTGTCATTTATTCATGAAATACATCTTGCTTGGTCTATACGTGAAGCCCGGAAATGTTACAATGTGTACGTACAAACATATTTTGTTGTTTGTGGCTTTTTTCTCAAAATTGCATTTATTGAGCAATACAAATTGAACATTTTAGAAAAATGGGATTGCTTACAAAGTGATAAAACCCAACCACAATGTGCAACAACCTTTGCCTTTACCTACCAACCTACAACATCAAAGAAACATTATGGTCATTTTCAAGGTCGAACATTGAGCAAACCATTTTATCATTTATGTAAAGCACGTCTTCATGGCTTGTAGTGGGTGAATTATTTCAAGCGAAAAAATAATTGTGATGGTGCTCAGGAAAAGACCAGCAATAAAGATTGTTGTCTGATTGCAACCATACAATCTCATCGCCATCGGTGGGCTAATTATATAGTAGTCTGGTCAGATTAAACTTGAACAACTTGTAGATTGTATCAACACCAGCTATTAACCATCAACAAAATGTAAGGATGCAACATCCGCAAACCATTTTTTAATGTTTTCAGTCTGAACTGAATTGTGAAAAAAATATCCAGAAGAAGTAGTAATGCTCCAGCTCCAAATGTATGTGCATTTCACATAGCAGTCATTTTCAATTTGATTTTTGAAATCAAATTTTTTATCAAACAGCATTTTTTCAGAACCAGATCGACTCACTCAATCCGGCAAAATGACAAATTCCAATAATATAGAAGGAAGCGACAATTCTGTTGGTGCATCAATAAACCGTGTGGCTTTAAGTGGCAATGTGAGAAGTGAAAGTAGCGTCAATTCTGGAAAAGAACAAATGTCAAGTTTTGCGACTATTGACAGCAGTGGATTAGGCTTGACATTTAATTGCTATTCTGTAAACAGTTCAACTGGTTCAACAATTTTACCCGATTCTAGTGAAACTACAAACACAAACAATTTGACTAATCTTCCGGATGATGACATATGTAGAAAACTGTTTGAAGAAATTGAAAGCTTCACAGATATGCTGGGAGCTTGTTCAAATTCAACACATGATAGGACTGGAAATTCGTATTATGATAACTTTTGGTTGTACGAACGCAACAATTGTTCGAATGGTTTGGCATATCGTCATTATCAATTTCAAACGAGTACACCTGCAGCTAGAGACAATTTTACATACAACGCAAGACCCCAATATTCTCAATTAGCAACAAATACAAATTCCAGTATACAGAATAATACCACAGATTTAGTAAAAATGGCATGGGAACAGTCATCCCTTATTAGTGAGAACCGTGGATGCACACATGACAATTCACCTGTTCCCACAGTAATTCAAAATTTAGAAAGAAGCAATAATGTCATGGTAAATGGTGCCACATCACAAACATTTACAAGTAGCAGTCAACCCTATTTTAAACCTATGTCACACGATCTCTCCAAACCAGTACACAACCAGTACAGTTATGAACAAACTGGAGAAAATGGTTATGTACCTACCACAAATAAGACTGTCATAGCATATAATAGGAATCAAGAAAAAGTGGAATTTACAAATATACATTTACCCTTTTATGTAAGACGTGTATATAAATGCCATGTTTGCCAGTTTGATTTTGCATCCAAATCTGGTTGGAAGAAACATTTTAGAAATGTGCATGGAGGTGTTATAGCCTCATCTAATAGTCAGGTGCAAATTGGCGATAGGTAAGTTTCTTTGATTAAAAAACATTTACACTCAGTTTTATACTTTAAATATCGACGGCATTTCCTAAAAACATATTTTATAAAATTTCTAGCTTTTACCAGACAACTCAAACTAGAAGCTACACAAATCACGAAAAAGGTATGGAAAGTAACCCTGCCTTTCATTTGTCACCAAACACAACAACGCAACCTAATTCGAAAACTGCTTGCAGCTTATCTACAAAACGAGCGTATACGCCCTGCGATAATATTCCGGCATGCAGTTTTTGTTTTCATCAATTTAGTTTAAATCCATCTCGGAAGCTAATTAAGCCGGCTAGTCAAGAAATGACAATAAACTGATAGGAATTTCATACATATTTAAAAAGTGTTGAAACCATACAAGTGACTTTAAAAGATCAAGTATACCAAACTATTATTTATATGACAATTTATTTTGTACGTTTCATTAACAGCATTTTTCATTCGTTAAACTTTTTGCAATAAACTATTATCTTGCTAAACACTCTTACAAGGCTGCTACACCTAATCATTTTCTACGCTAATTGTGCATGAAATCTTTTAAACGCCAAGTATTAGTTAAACGTCAAGTGCTTTGTGAATTGTGAAACTACTTGGGCGTTACCATATGATACATTTTAGGCACTTAATCTACCATGGTTTTTAACCACAATAGCACCTTTTGGTTTTTCTCAAGGTCGGAAGTTTGACAAGCTCTCGTCTTTTATTGTGTAGAAGACAAAATGATATTTGCTCATTTTCCTGTTGTCTACACCTCAACCGGAAAACCAGATGTACTTCGGGATAAAGAAGACAACTCCTAATTAAACGTGATCTTGATTTAATTACACACCAAAATGTGAAGGATACACGTGTGCGATAGAATGATACGTTGTACAAAATTTATGTATAAGCATGTTCGCACACAAAAACACAAAAAATTTTGTACATTCTTCCTCCAGTGATAACTGCGGAACTATCGTATTGCGCAAAAAAGAAACCTAACAACTAAAATGATTTGCACTCATAATATCCATCAAAGTTAATCTTTTGTATTGCTGATGATATATAGTGGTGAACCAGTTTATTTGCAATTATCATAACACTATGTTGTGCACATCATTACGGAGCAGCTCAAGCATAAAAATAATGGTGTACTGCAAAAACATGCATTGAAATAAATAGCCATCATTATAACTATCTGCCGTCATCAATGTTTCCGCAAAAAAACCAACCACATGGGTGCAAAGATTGTATCAGTGTAAACACATTTGAGTTTCTAGGTCACTGGACCATTAAACGTAAAAACATTTACTACCGCAATGCAAAAACTTATAGCAGTGCCGTTTATTTTTGAGAAACCAGTGATCTCTCAGCTTCTAACTTGGTAGCAAACATTTCTGTCAATTTTGTAATAAATTCTCAAGGTATGAAAAATGATTTTGCGCAATAGTAGTTGCCAATTGGATAACGCCTTTGATAATGGGACGTTATTTGTGTCACGCCTGCCTTATCAGCAAGCTGAATACCAAAGCTTGCAAACCGGAAAATGTTTCGACCCATTGATCTCCTCTCCAAGTATTTCAACAAATAGCATTTTGGGTAAACTGTTGTCCAGTGACAGTGCAAGGAAACAATATCAAGCAATTACAAGCAAAATTGCAGTAAATGGATTTACAACTGGAACGCTAAACTGTTGGGATGAACCAATTAATTTATCAACGGAAACTGCCTCAACTGATTCTGATACTCCAATTGGCAGGTTATTTGAAGATGAAGTTTTGCCTAACTGGAAATCAGCAGAGGAAAATTGTGGTTCTTTGGAAAGTAGCCCAAGTGAAAGCTTTAGCCAGTCCAGCGACCCCATTTCAAAATTAGACCTACATATAAGTGAAACCCGCACGAAACAATACAAAGTGTTTGAACAGAATATTTGTGAAACTACATGCAAAACTGACAAGCCTATTACCCAGAATAAGGTTAACACGCAAGATAAAACGGAAATGGAAACGACAGACGAATCAAAAATATTTGCATTAAAGAATATCGATGAACTACTATCATCACAAGACATTTCAGACGATATGTTAAACGGATTCGACGAGTTCTACGTGCGTGATAAAAAACAAAAGCAATCTAAAGAGAAAAAGCAAACACAGAATTTTCAAGATTCTACTAAAATTCTTCCAAGACGACAGTCAACTTACGAATGCCTTGATAGAAAACATCCAGCCTTGTCTAAACTATATTTGAGCTTTAGTTCTGACATAAGAAAAAGCTACAGATGTTTGTTGTGTCCATCCAGCTCTAATTTCAAACATTCTTTACGACGACATATTAGACAAGCTCACAAAAATCAAGCAGAGGCACTCATATCCAGTGGTAAATGGTATCAAAGTCACGAAAGGTAATTTAAAACTTTTGTATCAAAATAATTTAGGATCAGGAAAATAATGGACTATAATTTTTATTGCAATTATGTTTTCAGCATAAAGCAACTAGCTGTGAAAAGGGGCAGCAAAGCAAGCACGAGGAATGCAGAACGACGGAAGTACGAAATGTGCGGATACCTCTTTCAATGCAATTTTTGTCCTAAGCAATATGATTCGTATCCAGTGCTTTTGCAACACGAGAGGCAGCTCCATGGAGTGGCTTATGAAACGCAGAGTCCGTATGCTTGTATACACTGTGGAGAGACTTTTAGAACAGTGGCACCGTTCAAATCTCATGTTAGAAATGTTCACAAAAATACAAACTCTTATTCATCAAAAACAGAATGTGAAACTATAACTTTGTCTGATTAAATTAATATCAATGTTTGATTGTTAAGTGGTTTTAGCATCTTAAAAATTGGCAAGCCTTTTAGATTTTAATGTCAATAAAAAGTTCTTTTGAAATCTTGAAATGCTTGTATATGTTTCGGTGACACATAGCTGGAAAGCATGTAAAATTCGTTTTTGATGCATACTCTGTGCATTAACTTTTATAAAATGCTTAAACCCGGCTTAATTAAAACATCATTAGTTCGTGTATCCAAATTATACTTATGCATCCAATCGCTATGAAACACAGAGTCTTTTTGCATGCATTTATTGCGAAGAATCGTTTCGATCCGTGGAACAATTAAGTCGCATCATAGAAATGTCCACTGAAATACGGAATGTTAAACGATGACACTTTCTGAATAAACTCATGTTGATTAATAATAGGCTTTAGCTTCTGTAAAATTGTGTAGCATTTAATAATGCTAAAAAAGAATAATTTGAAATTGTGGAATACTCATTTAAGTATTCTTCCGTGGCATTCTATAACTTTAAAGCATTTAAATTTTATTTGTGCATAAGTTGTGCAAAATTAAAATCTAAACCGAGAGGTTTGTAAACAGGTATATCAGACTTCACGACCCCACAATAAATATGTAAATAAACAACATGTTTAATAATTTAAAAAAGTATTTGTGAAGTGCAATGGAATAACATAAACCTTCTTACTACAAAATAGCAATATATTTATTACTACAAAATATTGTTTTGCAATCTTGACAACCCCCAATGCTATTTTTACATTTTCATGCGTCCATGCCATATTATATGATTTCATTTGCAATAACTACGAATTGTTTTGACTGCTTGAAACGCCAAGCTATTAATTCCAGCACGATTACATCAAATATTTTAATTGCTTGATTTAAACAAGATTGAAAGCTAATGACAAAAACCTGTTTAACGAAAAAATTAAGATTCCTCTGGATAACAAAAATTATATTTGGAAAATTTCAGCTTTTGTTGTTGAACTCCGAGTTGCCTGGTAACCTGTACCTATACAAAGCAATAACATTTCCACTGGAAATTTTCCACTCAGCTTTTATTTGACGCTGGGTTTTGAAGTCTAGCTGCGTTCATAATTTTAACCAATATTGTAGGTTTCCAGGCATAGTTTTTAAATTCACTAAGTGTGTTATAAATATTCTATAGGTATCTACGTATTTGCATGTACCAAACTGTCATTGTGAATCATAATATAACAAATCATGAGCACACCTTTAGTATGGACGTTTTATGAAATCTCCAACAAATTTTACAAGCTCACCTTACACTATTCGCTTCCCTATGGCATGGATCCTTCTTGTGGACAGTTTGTTTTACATAATAGTATGAAGCAAATTTTGCCAATGCTTTTCTTTTCTGTTATTTGTCTATTTACGTTATTACTGTCAAGTATTACACTAGTCCTGGAAGCCTGCTTTTTTGAGTCAATCTTCTTGACAAAATCTATGGTTGTGTTTGATTTATTTTGCTATATTGTCACCGCTTGCATTTTTTTCTGTTTTTTTCTTTACTGGTGTTCTGCTGAGCTGATTCTAATTGAATATTACAACAACCTTCTAAAATTTGAACAACTTGTAATTAACAACAGAAATATAACACCAAAAGAACAAACTTTAGTGTGCGCAATTAAGGACTCATTCTATTTACTTAAAGCAGGTATGTTTTTACTACTATTTGACTATAATGTTATGCAAAAAACTAATGATTTTTGCACAGAGTTCCAGAAAATGTTAGATGGAGAATCCTGGGATAAAAACGGAATAATTGTAGCCGTTTTTTCTACTATTGAAATCCTTCTAGGAATATTTGGACCATTACTTTTTCTGTTTCTACCATTTACTCCTGCTGATATTCTAATTTTAAATAATTTTCCTGATTGGTTTGAAAGCTGGTTATGCAAATTCCTCTTTTATACTTTAAAACTTTTCTGGTTAATTTGGTTTTTGCAAGAACTTACACGAGTATCCATTGGAAATTGTTTACCAATGATGATATTTCCGCAAATATATACCGACTGTCTAAAATCGTTGTCAGAGAAACCTCTCAATGAACAAACACTTCTGCGGTACACTTATTTGAGAATTGTTACAAATTCAATTAGTAATTCTGAATGGTGTAGGTATTTTATAGGTTTGATTATGTTTGTATGGTTTATTATAATGGTACTAGGAAACATAATGATAGTTATAGGTTGGAAAATGTATACGGCTGACGTCTATGCGTTTCTGTGTGTTACAATAGTAGCGACATATTGTTTATTTATTTTAGTCATTCCCGTGGTTTCCCAAATTCTAAACAAGAGCGAAGACATAATTCAAGGATGGTTAGTTAGGATGTCAGAACTCAAATCACGGAAGCTGTATTTCAGCAAACTCATTATTGCGCAGCAACCCATTGCTTTTTATTATGCCGAAACAAAATTCGACAGGGATACATTAAGCAACTTTTGTCTCTCCGTGCTGGATTGGTCAGTAACAGTTTTATTATTGCACCACTAAAGTTTAATGGTAAGTCAGTAAGTCGTTTATATAAAGCAATTGTAAACAATTAGGAATATTGCAATGATACACACATGTATTGGGTGATAATGAATAAGTCGGAACTCATTTATCATAACATATACTTTACTAGACAAACATGTATGATTTTTTACATTTTATTTGGTTAGACTTGACTCTCCTTTTGCCATGTTGACGAGATTAATTCTACAGGAAAACTTAAATAGATAGTGTTGAGCAAAATCGAATAAAAACTAGATTACGACTAACTTATATTGTATTTCATAATGCATATCAAGCAGAATGAAAATTTAAGTAAGAGCATGCAACACCGTTTATCATAGCATTTGTGTTTGCTCCATACAAATTTAATCTGGTATTGTTATTGTATCTTCCTGTGATGTTGGCGAACTTGATTTGTCTTTAGGGTGAAATTTCCTTAGATGAGACTCGTATATTTGAAATGTTCGAAACGTTTCACCACAATACATGCACGCGAACATTTGTTGTCTCTCATAAGGCACTCCGTGAACCTCCCTTTCGTGTTGCAAAAGCACTCTGTGAATCTCATAGGTTTGAGAACAGAAAAAACATTGGAAACGATTTCCACACATTTTGTACTTTCGTTTTGTTTGAAGCCTGTTACTGGAAAGTCCTCCTCTTGCATAGCTTTCACTTAAGGAAAGGTTTCTCTTGGGTGCTTGCTGGATATTGTCGTCATCATCCAATTGGCTGAAACGAGTAAACATTTTCGACAAATGTAAGTTAACATCAACAGCTGAATAGTTCATATTTTGCTTGCTTACCTATCAACAGTTTGATACCAGTTTCTAGACCTGATCAGTGCGTCTGCTTCATCTTTATGAAAATTTCGAATGTGTCGTCGTAATGAAGTTTTGAAGTTGGAGCTACGAGGGCATAGTAGGCACCTATAATTTTTCCTGAGATCTGGAGACAAACTATTATTTGCTTGGATTACCACAGAACGCTCGTTTCCTCTAAAGCCCAATCCTATTTTCCATTTTGGAACATATTCTGGTTTAGCGTTGGATAATTGGATGTTCATTTGAGATTCGTCTTTTTCTGGTTTGAATTCGTAGCAATCTGAATCTTCATCTGATGTATGCGTGGACATTAAATCATCATTATCTGTTGACAGTGTTCTGATTATAGTTCCATATTTTGCAAGTTCTCTGTCCATTGGCGTTTTGTGTTCCTCCAAATTTTCCACAAGAGTAGGTTGAAGCATACCCAAATTTTCATTTTGTTTTGCATGAGATGGAGATTGAGGTCCAGCTCTGTTTTTCATAAATTCAGCAAAGAAGGCATCAGCACAAGGATATTGTACATGACCTCTGTACGGTATCACATTTTCCTGCTTGTTGTTGTTGTGTTTTGTTTTAATGTGCAATTTTAAATCCGACCCACATTCAAAATCCACATTGCAAAATTCACATTTGAAAGTTTTTCTAGCAGCAAAGGTGTCCATGTATTGACATGCGGGATACCTATTTTCTGAATTGCTGCTAAATTCACAAGACGTTTCTGCAGTGGAATCTAAACTGTAACGATTATCTGGCGATTCGGGAGACTCGAGTTCAGGATTAATTTCGGGAATGTAGGCTTGAGTTTCAATATCTTTCAGAATCCTTTGCACCACCTCATCGTTTTCAAGAAATACGTATTCTGGTAATACACTTGCAGTTGACTTTATTGAGGATTTCGGTTTTTCACTCGGGTTGTTTTCACAATTAGATTTAGCCATTGTTGTATTTGTACTAGCTTCATTGCTTGTATATATAGATGGTTTGGCAATCGTGTTCGAAATCGTTGGATTTATGGTATTTACGTTTTCACTTAAAATATATTTATGCAGCACGTTATTGTCAAACCCATCTAAAGAATTTAACGAAGCAAGACTTTGTTTGTATTCAGAACTAGTGACTTTAGTAAATTCATTAATAGGTTGGGATAGTAAAATATCCCGTTCGAAAAACTCATCGTCAAACAAATTGTTTGCGTCTCTAGACATTTCCCAAGGAATGATGCAAACCAAAGCACATATGATCGAAACACTGTCGCTTGCAAAGCTGAATGATATCTGACCTTTCCTTGTGTTAGCTGTTCAGGCTGAAAGTGGTTTGTGGTCTGTGGTTTCTGATTGCATGGTCCAGTGACCTAGAATGGTTTCCCTTTCTGGCTTACGCAAAAAGTATAAAGCGCTTTTATGTGGTCGGTTTGTTCTTACAAAATGATGATAATGCATAAGTGTTGGTTGTTGGTGCAGAATCTAGCATGAACAATATAATTATATTTTTCCAGTTGAAATGTTTGATAAGAATGTGCACAACATGATATGATAATTAATGATGATAACAAGGAAGAGTGGGCCTAAAAATGCTAAACAGTGATAAGGAAGCTGTAGATGTGGAAGATTAGATATTTTAAAGAACTAATTGCTTTCATTCTCTTTGGAATTAATGGGGATTTGTTAATGCTCACTGGAGATCACGCTGAACCTCAGAGGCTAAAGAAATTAATTTAGCACCAGTTTGGGTGTAATTAGATTGCAAGCCTTAAATGTTCACAGTTTAGATGCAATATTCTTATTTTGTAATTCACTATTTATTCAAGTAAACCGAATACCTTACAGATAGTTTTGATAGGCTTTGCAAGTTTTGGAAAATGTGCACATAAAATTTCCAAAAATGCTAATTTTTAGAGATTGGTGCAATTAATGCTGGCAGAGTTTTGTTTATGGTTTAGCGGTATTCCATAATATGTATTCATCATCTTTCCTATTCTGGTGTGGTGTAAACCCTAGTTTACAATGGTTTTTTGTTAGCGCTATCTATCTTGCAGGGATTTTATTTTGGTTTATCCAGGAATACATCTGTTTCCGGTTGAGATAAAACACGAAAGTGTGCAAGCCGTATTATATTAATACGCGAGAAAATGGTTTGCAAAATGAGCGCCCATGAAAATTATTAGGCATAAAACCAGCTCCACGGAAGTTTTTGGGTGTAAAGTATAATGTGATGGAATGGCTATATTTTAAAATTACCATGACTAATGGTCAATTTCACGCTCAATAAAGTCACTGGAGTGGGCTAATTATGTTGAGTGGGGTTTTTGTTTTTCAATATGAACGCGTGCATGCAAGTCCTGTTTTGATACA
Organism: Entomobrya proxima; assembly: GCA_029691765.1. Lineage (NCBI taxonomy): Eukaryota > Metazoa > Arthropoda > Collembola > Entomobryomorpha > Entomobryidae > Entomobrya > Entomobrya proxima. The sequence goes on along the minus strand of CM056169.1, from coordinate 41,625,558 downwards.
GTAAACCTAATGTGTGTAATGCGGGTAATAAAAATTGGAATTGAGTCAGTAGGTCATGGAAAACATCCAAAAAATTAGCAATTTATAGCGTACTCATTTTTATAATGTTTTTTTAAAATAAAACTTCAAAAGTACAACATCAAAACCTTATGATTTAGTGTTTCCGCATCGGACGTAAAATATTATGGTTGATGTAACTTGGAATTTCATAACCAGGAAAAAACAAAAGTTGAACAATGGTGAAACTTATCTTGCGGGATTTGTTAGATGGGATATATATTCAGACAGCATACTGCATTCATTAGGTCATTTACTGGATTCAGGGGTATACCAGTAGTTACACCAAATGTACTTAACCCGATGCTGCACGAAAAATTTTAAGTCAAGACTTTCCGGGAATGAACAACACAAAATATGCACTATTTACACGTATGATCATGTTAGGCTGAAGCAAACTTCGATAAAACGTATGACAAAGGACGAACAACTGAAACACTTTAAAATTACTGGCTTTTTAAATGATGTGTACAATGAAACACCGTTATGCTACTCTGATGTTTCAGTATCCTTTCCAACTATCGAATATTGATAGCATTGACAGCTTGTATTTTCACGATAGAAACTTTAAAACTTACATAAAGCGAAAATATATTTCCAAAGGTGCAAATCTAGACTATAGGATGAAGCAAATAACGATGAACCAAATGTGCGCTAAGCATTTGCCATCTCGTGTTTGTTTTTTCTTGCCAACTTTTACGAAAATAGCATACATTGCTAGACAAAAACAGCCACTTACCTAGGTATATATACAGTGTGTTTAAGTTGTTATACGTAAATGTGTCATTTGATAAAATTTAATTGAATGTATTTGTACTACATAATTGAGCAGAAGAGAAAAGGTGGATTGACAACGATAAACCAATAAATGACACGATATGAATACACGAATTAATTTTACGATCCATTCTTAGTGTTTAATTTTTTACATGGACTGCAAACTTATTATACATGTTCATAATCAACAGCAAGTTAAACATTTATAGTGGAAAAACTTTGATACGCTGCGTCCGTATATATACGTTTTGTTTTCCGTGGTATAAGTAACGCAATACTAGCATTTTTACGAGCGTATTATACACATAGGCTAGCCGTTTTTTACTTTCACCAACTTTCTATTACAAAATTATCATTTCCATTGAAATATTTTGGCGTCATTTGTTTTAGTAAGCTTAATAATCTTTGAATGACTACTGTAAATCCTGTTGAAACACAAACGCCAGCAATTACATATATAGCTAAATGACAGTTTTATTTTATGCGTATATTTAATTTCAAGCAGTAGAATGCCAAATCCAGTGGTCCACAGTACACCAAGTAGGAGGTAAATACCTGCCATATGTTCCAACTTTATAAAGTTTCCTGCAGTTAAAATTTGACTAGGATTGAACTTCTCACCTAGTAATTTTTCATTGCGTTTGTAAACTAGAGAAAACCAATATTCCCATTTTTGCATTAGCCCACTTTCTTTTAGAAACATCACCATTTGCATAATCAAGTCACGATTGATTGTATGAATCAGCATGTATACGTAACTTTGTGACAACTTTTCAGAAAGTACAAAACATTTTACGACACTGTTATCCTCTGTAATTTGCATTAATCGTCTGATGAGCAAATATGTAATCTCAGCTTGATCTGTATACATCATTATTAAATGCATGTTTTTCAGAAAATGTGATGTTGTTGTATAATACTTAATTAAAGATTTATTGTAATGCACCAAACTAGAGTCAAACATGTGCGACAAGCCTCTGCTTCTATACTCCTTAAAATGTGATTCCCATTCCTGTGGACCGAATGAATATAGGCCACTTGGATATAAGAGCTTATATTTAGCCAGTATAACTTCTTTAAACAAACTGTATGGTCTCTTGTCAATTCGCACGGTAGCCTTACATGTGACAATGTTGCAATAATACTGTGTCAGAACCATACTTAAAAGGCATATAAGGAACCACACCTTTGTTTGTTTGCTATGCACACAAACCGAATATCCAATTAGAAAAGCAAGCATATCTGAAATATCCTTTGAACGAAATCGTCGTCTTTCTAGACGACTTGTTACTAGCAGAACAATAGAGACCGCAGCGGCTATAGCAACGACACATTCTATTGAAATAGCGCACAGCCATGAATTTATACTTGCAGTTAACTGGGACGTAAACCTAGAATTGTCTAAACAGTATAATACGGAATAACTTTCTATAAACTGAAAATGTAGACCTGTTTTATAAACTGCCATTTGTCCAGTTGTTTCACCAAATGTTTTTAAAAAGCTAGAATATATTATAAACTGAACGTTATGTTTTGGCATAGCAGCAACATTCTTCAAGTACGGAATAGCTGAAATATTGAAAGCGGTAGCTAATGTATGCATAAGAATATCTGGTGTTTGGCAACCGGACATAGCACCACCTGGACTTTTGCACATTACGTTAAAATCATGCCTTACGTAAATGTCTTTCTGATTTCCATTTTTAAAACATCGCTTGTGTAGCAAAACTGGCTGCAAAATAACTTCTTCAATTACGCCTTCTATCTCAGCCAAACTTTTATCTTTTCCGCAGTAACCATAACAGTAAAAACACGTGGATGTTATATGCTGGGTGTTCACTTGTATTAGTAGCTTTAAAGCTGGCAATGCACCATTACTAACGTGAAATTTGGCGTGCCTTATAGACATCTCAGATATATAAACAAACATAAAAATTGTGGATATACGGAGTGATAGTTGATAAAATGTGCCAAAAACTGTCAAACTAGAATGGAATTTGTCCTGCATATCCAGTGGTGAAATTACATTTACAAAAGGTTGAGTATATTTGTGCGGAAACTCGACTCCAATGTCCGTATCGTATGTACTGTTGAAATACATGTATACCAAATCGGAAATAGTAAAGTGACAATTAAACGAAAAAGAATGAAAATATAGTGTATGCGTTTCTGCATGAGCTTTCACCGAACTTATGAGCCGTGAGGCAAACATGTAAAATTTTTGAGATCTGCAAAGCTCATTTTGTTCTGGACCTCCGGGACGGACTTGAGCCATTATACACAGAACAGGATAGTAATGCACCAAGGATATAATAACTAGTTTTGTCATTTCAAAGTTTTCAGAGCAACAACTGGTTTAGGCAACACCAAACTGTAAAAACTTAAAAATAGAAATTTTGATGTCACAATGAAATCAACAATCAAGGCGTTGAACGTAACACTAGCACATATAGTACATTTTAGATAACACATCAAGAAATGGTTCCTTTGCATGAGACACTTCAAAACTTGTTCAATACGCCGTAAGAGAACACGAAGTTTCGACCTAAAATTTGGCTGTCTAGTTTTAATTGTAAAATTAAAATTCTTATTATTTTAAAATTAGCTTTTACACTGGCTCTCTATTATCAAAAAGATAATCAAAACGAATTTATCTTAAAATTTGAAAGGCGTATGAGTTTTGTGTGATGAAGAAACGCCTACTTGTATCATAAATGAAAATAATGGGCTATTTAAAGCTTTGTAAGTAAAGTTTGTAATTGCCACATTATGTGACAACACGGAATCGCTTTGTCATAGAATAATTTCTTTACACTTTAAGCCTGCCACGACTTTCAACTCCACCCAACTTCTTCTGGTCAAGTATACAAACAGGTAATGAAATTTTAAGGAAAAATGGCACAAATTTGTTGTTTTGTATTACCGTTTGTTCCAACTGTATGGCTCAAAAAGTTCTTATTCAGTAGTGTACTATTTTATAAGCCAACTACGTCGATAATGACGATCTTTTAAAGTTTAATTTAACCAGTTATTTTTTAACCAAACTTTACTATCAGCCATTTACAATCCAAGTTTTGCAGAGTAACGCAGCTACACACTACTGATATTAACTTATCGCTGTATCTGAAGTTTCTTCAAACACGAAAAAACGTTTTCTGGATTTAATCATTGTTTACATGAAATGATAAAGTTAGATTTTCATTCCTCTTTAAAACAAAACGGAGAATATTATTGGGGAGTTTTACAAGCAACACGAATGTTTATTGACGCCAAAACAAAATATTATATATTAAGTGTTTGTAATTTATTCAAAGTATTTAAACAAAGTTTATTTTACTTTGTCGTCTAAAACCAAAGTAAGTCTTCTGGAAGGACAAACTTATAGATTGTTTTATTCGATATCCAAATACAAATACAAATGCTTTAGCTAATTAATATTTTAGTAAATTAAACGTGCTGATGATGAAAGAGCTTGCTAGATAGCACTGTTTGTCAAACATTCATTGTATTGACGCAATTAAACAGTTTGTGGATAGGAGAACACAATGCAACTTATAGAACTGTAACACACGTTTTTGGCTTCATCATAGTTTGAATAAACGGTACGTCATTCGGTATTTTGTATTCTAAGCTGACGTTAGGAATAATTATATCTATGTACAACAAAGTATTGTCAACTCACATGGCATTGTATTTGTCTAGACAAAGAAAGTGGAATAGGGATACGTAAATACCAAAACCGGTGGATCTTTTAATAATGATTTTCTATGAGCAAGAAATATACATGTATTTGAGAGAAATTGGCATTTCCAGCCGTTTAGTATAGCGGATGCATAAAATATTATCGTAAATTTCAAATGTGACAGCATGAAGACAGGTCACAGTCGGTGGCAGTAAAATTAGCATCTTGTAAGTGACTTCACTAGTAGATGACGCGTAGATGATCGTATAACAAATTACGTGTTTTATGCTTTGACTAATAAAGAATGGATGGTTAGTTTGTCATTGACAAACAACCATTAAATGACAATTTTATCCATCAATTTTACGATTCTTTCTTGTTGCTTCGGATTAGTGCGTAAAGTTCAATGTAACTACAAATGTTCAGAATCAGAATCAAGTTAAACGTTTGCAACAACCCAAAGCTTTTTGACATGCTGCGTCAGTATATTCTCGTTTTGTTTTTCATAGTCATTCACCACAATCCATTTCTAGTCAACGGAGGGCCCAACATTCCTTCAGTTTCCAAAATTTCACAAGATCTCTTGTCAAAATTAGAAAAAGGAGAAACCGTTAATATTTTGATCAGTTTTGTGGATGGAACAGAAAAAGCTCTTAGCAAAGTTTCCACTTTACGTACAAATGATCGTGGAGAAAAGGCTCAAGCAGTATACAAATCTCTATTGGAAAATGCTGACAAATCTCAAGCTGGAGTGGAAAGCTTCCTCACATCAACTTTACGCAGTGCTGAATCAGAGTTTAAGAAATTCTGGATTAGTAATCAGATTTGGGTAAAAGACGCAGATCTCAAAACAGTACGCAATATAGCAGAAGATTCTCAAGTGTCTAATATCAAAGAAGAACCTGTTGCAAAACTAATGGTAGATACAACATTATTTGCTCCTGATGGTTTTCAACCTCCACCTCCACCAGGTAGCATTCAGTGGAATATTCAGTACGTTCAAGCTCCAGAAGCATGGGAAGAAATAGGTGGTAAGGGAGAAGGCGTGGTTGTTGGATTCATAGATTCTGGAGTTATGCCAACACATGAAACCCTTCGCCACAATTTTCGAGGGGATTATGGCTGGCTTGATCCTATTCAAAAGAAATTGGAACCGTACGATGACGCCTATCACGGAACCCACGTTGCGTAAGTACGCATTTCAAGATATATGGTTGTATATTGGCATCAATCGGGAAATGTAAAAGTATTGTCATATTTGAATAGTGGAATTGCCCTGGGAACTAATGGCATTGGAGTAGCACCTGGAGCACAATGGGCAGCTTGCAAGGCTTGTGAGGTTGCAATTTGTCGTACCAAAGCGTTGCTAGATTGTGGAGAATTCTTTGCATGTCCAACTCTTGCAAACGGGACTAATCGAGACTGCTCTAAAGCTCCTCGAATAGTGTCCAATTCCTGGGGTGGTTCAAGGGACTATGAAAGCGTGGTTGCAGCCTGGAAAAGTATGGGCATTATTCCAGTATTCGCAATTGGTAACGGTCCACCATCCAGTTGCGGAACAACCGATTATCCTGGAAGGCATGCGGATGTTATTGGAGTTGGCAATGTGAACAAAGGAAACACCACGGATGGCACAACCTCTCAAAAAGGTCCCACAGAAGATAAACGAATCAAACCGGATTTAGCTGCACCAGGAACAGATATTCTTTCAGGCATTGGAAATACCGATAAGATTACGGATACAACGTACTATTACTTTTCGGGCACAAGCGTTGCCTGCCCTCATGTGACGGGAACTATAGCGTTGCTCCTGTCAAGGGATATCACATTGACGTATGAGCAAGTCAAGGATTACTTGTTGAATAATACGGACCGGGAAAATATGAAAATACCTGAGTTAGATGACCCAATAGTCCCGAGGTGTGGCTCAGTGAAAAATGGTACTCTTGTTTGGCCAAACAATCATTATGGTTACGGACTTGTAAATGCGTTTAAGACTGTAAAAGCTCAAAGTATATCCATGCTTGCAAATAAGACTGTAATTTAAAAAACGTTTAATACAAATTTTTAAGATCCCTTGCATGTATAAAAAAAATTTCTACGTTTAAGACTAAGACACACTATAAAACTGTGCAAAGTGTTGTAATTGAGATAAAAAATAAATTGTTCATTGATATGAAATTTATTTTTCTAAGACAATTATGCCATTGGTCATATTAAATTATGACTTCTAGAAACTCTATTGAAAAGTAAATCTGTTAAGAGTTGCACAAATTTGGTTTATGTAATCTAATCAACAATGAAATTTATATTTATTCAAAATGTATATTGATAAGCCTTTGATAAGGGAAGTATAATAAGGTAGCGTAATTTAAGGACGTACAATATTAACGTCGTTTACATTTGCATGTATTTGTAGTACTGTGTAAATATGTAAACCTTAGTAGCACAGATTGCCTGGCTAGTTAAATCAATTCTACCAGTGTCTTAGGTAAGGACGATACGTTAGTAGCAGTAGCCTTACGGCTAGTTTGACGTTAAACAGGCCCCATACACAGCAACAACAAATCAGTACCTTTCGAAGTGTAACAAACCATCAAGCCAGGTTTTCACTGACGCTTATTCTTTTTATTTTATTTTATAACATATCCTGATAAATTTTTAGAAGTAGGAAAATTCCTGCTAGCATTGTTTCCCGATACGAGCATTGTTTTAGGCATGTAAACTAGCCATGTTCAGCTTCCACCAACAGAAAAAAATTAGTGGAAAATTATTATTTTCGTTCAAACGTCTTGTGCAATTTATGCCAGCAGTTACATATGTAGGTAAATGGCCGTTTTGTATTATGCTTGGATTTTATTTCAAGCAGTAGAATGCCAAACCCAATGGTCCGCAGTACTCCAAGCGGATTTAATTTTTCACATAGTAATTTCTCTTTGCGATTGAAAACTAATGAAATTCAATATTTCTATTTTGCATTAGCCCGCTTTCTTTTTGAAGCATCACCATTTGCATTATCAAGTCACGATCAATTCTATGAGTCAGCATGTATACATAACTTGGTGACAGCTATTCAGAAAGTACAAAACATTTTACGACATTGCTATCTATTGTAATTTGCATTATTTGCTATTATAATTTGCTATATTCGTCTGATATGCAGAAGCGTAATCTCAGTTAGATGTGTGTACATGCATGTTTTTCAGAAAATGTGCAACAGAATTTATTGTAATACACCAAAGTATAGTTATATACATATAGCAAGCCTCTGTTTTCATTCGTTAAAATCCTGATTCCCATTCCTGTGGACCGAATGAGTATAGCCCTCTTGGATACAAGAGCAAGTTTCTGTTGATGCTGGACACAGGGGTAAATTAGTATTTACAGCAAATCAATTTAATCAAAAGCTTGGTGAAAGATCTTAAACATTGCTCATTCGTAGAATACAAAACAGTTACACAAATGCGTATGATCATGTTAGGCTAAAGCAAATTCTGTAAAAATGTTTGACAAAAGACGAACAACTAAAACATCTTAGAATTAATGGCTTTGTAAATTGTATGCACAATGAAACACCGTTAAGCTACCTGATGTTTCCGTAGCCTTTGCAATACATCGTATATTATTTCCTTCGACAACTTTTAAATTTGGTCAAGAACTATATCTATAAAATTTAGGAAAATTGAGAAGTTATTTTCAAAAATACAAATTTAGGTTATAATGCAATTTAGCAACGAAAAGCAAAAATGCGAACGAAGGATTTGCCATTTCGTGCTTGTTGTTTCCAACTTAGATAAACGCAAAAGTTGAGGGGTAAGGCTTACATTTGTCAGTATGCGCAAAAACTGTCGAAAAAAGCGGCCACTTATATCAAATATGTATGTAGGTTGATACGCGTGTTGTATAATAAATTCAGGTGTTCTATATTGGACCTATAAAGTATAGGTGGATAGATGACGCAAACCTTTACGTGGTAAGTTAATCAATACGTTTTACGACCTATTCTTGTTTCCAAAGATTATCGCATGAATCGCAAAGGTATTACACTTGTTAGTAGTCAGCAACAAGTTAGTCAAAGCTTGGACATGTTTTGTTTGTATATTTCCGTTTTGTGTTTAATGGTAGCCCTCCATTTACAGTTTGGAGTCAAGGGAGGACCGGAAATTTCTTCCGTTTACAAAATTTCTCCAGATCTTCTCTCAAAACTGGAAAAAGGAGATATCGTTAATATTTTGATCAGTTTTCAAGGCGGAACAGAAAGGGCTCTTAGAGAAGCATCGGCGTTACGTATAAAAGATCGCGGAGAAAAGGCTCAAGCAGTATACCAATCTCTACTGGAAAATGCTGACAAATCTCAAGCTGGAATAGAAAGCTTCCTCGCGTCAACCTCACGCAGTGCTGAATCCGAATTTAAGAAATTCTGGATTAGTAATCAGATTTGGGTAAAAGACGCAGACCTCAAAACAGTACGTAGTATAGCGGAAGATTCTCAAGTGTCTAATATCAAGGAAGAACCTGTAGCAAAACTAATGGTAAAAACAGAAGTACGTCGTCATGGTTTTCAACCTCCACCTCCACCAGACACAATTCAGTGGAATATTCAATACGTTCAAGCTCCAGAAGCATGGGAAGAAATTGGTGGAAAGGGTGAAGGCGTAGTTGTAGGATTTATTGATTCTGGAGTTATGCCAACACATGAAACACTTCGTCACAATTTTCGAGGGGATTACGGCTGGCTTGATCCTATTCAAAAGAAATTGGAACCGTATGACGACGCTTATCACGGAACCCACGTTGCGTAAGTGGCCATAATTTTAAGAAATGACTGCTTATTAGAAAGTCTTTTAACAGAAGATAAAAAGCTTTTGTCAATAATTTAATAGTGGAATCGCCCTGGGAATCAATGGTATTGGAGTGGCACCAGGAGCACAATGGGCAGCTTGCAAGGCTTGCGAGCTTGCAGTTTGTCGTACCAAGGCGTTAATGGACTGTGGAGAATTTTTTGCTTGTCCAACTCTTGCAAACGGGACTAATCGAGACTGCTCAAAAGCTCCTCGTATTGTGTCCAATTCCTGGGGTGGCTCAAGAGATTATGAAAGTGTGGTAGCGGCCTGGAAATGTATGGATATCATTCCAGTTTTTGCAATTGGTAATGGACCACCCAGCGGTTGTTTGACAGCGGATTATCCTGGAAGACACGCAGATGTTATTGGGGTGGGCAATGTGGACAAGCAAAATTCATCAGACTTAACAAGTTCACAGAAAGGACCGGTTGAAAATGATACTTTGATAAAACCAGATTTGGTTGCACCAGGACAGCATATTCTTTCTGGCATAGGAAATACCGATAAGATTAACGATACCACTTACTACTTCATGAGTGGCACAAGTATGGCCTGTCCGCATGTTGCAGGAACTATAGCTCTTCTTTTGTCTAGGGATATATCAATGACAACTGAGAAGGTCATAGAGTACTTGTTTAATAATGCGGCTCAGGAAAATATGCTAAAGGTAGGAGAGCTAGACCCGTTGCATCAGAAGTGCAGTCCCGTGATAAATGGCAATATGGTTTGGCCCAACAACCATTATGGTTATGGGATGGTAAATGCGTTAAAGGCTGTAAAAGCTCAAAGTTTATCTATGACTGCAAATAAGACTCTAACGTAACCTGTATTTAAAAGAACTGTTAATATAAATTATAGCTCTTTCTTGCAGAAGAGCTATTTAGTATATGGTGTGCCCGTCCGCTCGTCCGTACTTCTACTTTATTAAATAGCCGCTAGCTAATTATTAGCTAGCTGCTTCTGCAGGATATCGGTGCCCGTTTGTCCGTATGTCCGTACACTTTATTTTTAAACCAGGGTAAATGGGCTCTAAAGATTTGATTACGATATATTCATGAACTTTTTTGCTTTTTTAGCAGCAAGCATTAAATAATGGTTTGCCATAGACTGGTTAATATCGCACCTATTTATGTTCTGTTCCAGTCGCGTCCGCCCGTCCATAAAACGTTCCTTAGAAATTGAATTTATGAACACGGTTTTTTGTGTAAAAGATATCACTCAACAGTGCTTCGCGCCTGGTTTAAAAAGATTTCGAAAATTACGCCAAAGGACGCTAAATAATTTTAAAAAGTGTGTTACTCCTTTCCCTTAGGACTTTTTTAAATCTGTTTTTGAATAGGTTTCTAGGTCCCCAGTGTGTCTTTTGACTTTTCATTTTGCCCCCATGTCAATTAAAAATTGTCATATCTCCAGTCCTTCACAACGTTTTTCAATTCTGGTTTTTGGTTGGTGTTTCTTACACTCCGGTTCATCTCCCAACATCCCTTTTTGTCCCCAACGGGCGCCCTCTGGTGGCCAAAATTTAAATTCGCCATAACTCTAGTCCCTTAAAACTTTTTTAATTTTGCTTTTTGAAATAGCTAGGTTTCTTTGCACCTACCGCCTTTCCGCAACTCTTCTTTTTTGAAAAAAAATTATATGCGGCTACTTATTTCAACATTAACAAGGTTTTTTTACTCCAGACAAACAATTTTTGTAGGAAGCTGACGGCGTATTTTTATCTTACTTTGTTAACTTTGCTGTTTCTTACAAGCACTTTTAGAGCTTTGGAATCATAAAGGTTTCTGAAAAGCTACAATGTTACTTGGTGTGTACATTTATGGCAGTTTGTAAAATAGTGTTCCCCAACCTCCTCCTAGGTCTTTTCAAAGTTCCAAATCATGCATGTACTTGACCAAATCAGGAAGCATTTCTTAATGGTTTACTATAAATATTTAGAATTCCTTACATGTATCCAATGTTTTTGCGCGTTTACGATAACAACTGCTCAAGGTAATGTAATTGAAATAAAAAAGAGTTTTAAGTGGAGAAATAGGATAGATTAGTAGGTGAAGACGGCAGAGAAAACTTACTTTACAATTACTTAAATTTATTTTTAATTGGAATTCTAGCAACTTGTTTACTGGTTATTAAAATAATGTAAAGTTTGTAAAGTAATGTGTTTTGTTTTAGGAATCAAATCTTGAATTTTAAAAAAGCAGTTCAAATCTAGTAAAAGTAAGTTGAAGAAAATAAATGTTTATGTTCTTCTGTTCAATGAAATGTTGACTTTCTTGCTTTTCCGTTTGGTAATTTTTAAACTGAATTGCATAATTTATTTATTTACTTTAATAGTTGTTCTTATTACAAGTAAATTGCAGTTTACAATATTTTGTGCTGTTATTATATAACGTATAATATAATGTAAAACTACACAGATGCTTTTAGCATTATGTCATTATGTGCTAAAACATGAGCACAATAAAATATGTGGCGTACCAGATTTAAGTTAGTCGGAAACAAGATTCCATAGCATAAACTTATCATCTGCATTTAAATCGGTAACTGCAATAACACTAGTTCCCAAAAGCTTCGCAAAACGATTTGTCAAACGGTGTTTAAGAAAAAATGAATTATTCGGGCCTTCAATTTTATTCCAAATCATCCACGATTCATCTTGTTCACCGCATTGGTACAACGTCACAATTCCTGCCTCCGCATCAGTAGCACTTAGACATTTTTCTCCACTTAGACCTTCGATGGCGTCAGAGTATGGTGTAGAAATTATGTAGCCACCACTTTGTGCTGGAGTTAAAGCAAACTTTTCTAGTGGAGTCAGTATGTCTTCGTTTAGTAAGCATGGAAATACGACTAGGTTGTCACGATTTTTAAATTGGTCTTCGGCACGAATGCAATTGCTGTTACCAAGGTTAATCAGTGGCCTGCCACTTCGAACACAACGATCTCGAAAGCAAATCTGTGTTAAAAATTTACAAGTCGGAAAACGGTGGATTACCAGAAGATTTTAAGGTATCATTATAAATGCTATACTTCACTTGCTTACCCCACCGTTGTTGCAAGGTGTATTATCCACTGTGAAAATTGTTTTGTTTCTCACAAAGTTGCCATCATGCCAAAAACACATGGTAAGCGAGCAGACGTCAGAATCACTCTAAGAAAATTTTTGTAGATTAATTGTAAGCAAAACCCATTAAATCTCAAGTTAATACCTATACTATGCATATATACATTTTCAATGCAAACATGTGGAAACGTTTCTGCACAAACTTTCATCCTACCTCATTAATATAAACATCAGTGTCAGGAAGGGCTTGCATACATTGCTCCAACCTTGTAGGAGCTTGAATATTCGCCAACTTAGATTCCGGGTTGTCAATGCGACGCAAACATTCCGCCCGATCAGATCTAGTCCCATTGTGAGAGAGAAATAATAATAAATTATTCAATTAATCACTTAACCACTCAGACAATAACTCGTATGGATGAAGTTGTAATTGTCTATCATAGTATTGCACTCATACCTAGTAAAATTGCCAATGAGATGGTTACTATAGGACGAGAAGAAATATTGATTTTGTCGATGCCAGTCTGGAGCATTGCTCATGATATATTTCATATCCACACATTTGTCAGAACTTTCAGGGTTGCAATCGTGGTACGCGCCAAGTCTAGAAATTACGTTAAAATGTAGCCAAATTTGACAAATTTAATGCTCATAATTTACAAATTGATATAAATCATTACAAATGTCCAAACTCGTGAGCTCCCAGAACTGTATAAAACTGGCCAATGTCCGTAAATACCGCTGTTCCATTGTACCGTTTTTCTTCATGATCTACTGTACATGCTGAACCTATGTCAGACACAATTCCACCAACGTTGTCGTTAGATGTTAAATTGGTTACAAGAACAGCAACGTCAAATTTAGGCAGAGAATCCATCATCTGATATGTCCAATGGGAGAAAAGTTTCAAGGACTTTTTCACAGCAAGACTTCCGTTAACATCTTTTGCCTCCTCAATAAACGGCTGCTCTTCATATTTTGTAAATATAATCAAGGTAGATATTCTAAATGAAATGTTAGAACTGGTGATGGTCCGATATCGTAAAGTGGTATCGCGGAGATACACTGTCCAATATTTCCGAATTTCCGCTTCGTCATAGTTAAACATTCTGCTAAAATCGACGTCGCAAAATATTGCCAGTTCCATAACAACGTTCACAGCGTCGTCATTTGATGGCACACGGACTGGAATTATTTTACCGGAAAGATGTCAGAAGTTACACTTCCAAATAAATTCACCATAAAAAAATTAAGCAACATGATTACCGTTATCAGCAGGTGAGCTTGACATTTGTCCACATAAAACATTTCTGGGGGGGATATTTTCTCTGGCTGAAAAGAAACAACGAAATTTTTTTAAAAAATTTGATTACCAACTTTTAATTATTAAAACAAGTGAGAAAAAACGAACCAGTTAAAGCCACGTAAAGCACTCCAAACAATGTAGCTACTTTCAAAGTTAACATATTTTTTAAGTACAAAATTCAGGTTCTTCCTTAGTCAGATAAATTCAAGAATTGGAATATTTTGATTGACAGAATTAGCCGACTGCAAAGTTTATACTGAAAAGGTTTGAAAAATGTTAAGGTTTTTGTTTTGAACACTTGTTCATGAGTGTGCTCATGATATGAAAAAAATGATTTTACACCCAAAACGCACAGACGTAACCTTGTTTCCAGGCTTGCGGAATAAAATTAAGTTTATTTTTGTTCATTTTGTTATGTATTATTATATTTTATTATCAATAAGATGTGAGCATTTTGTCTGTTGCCAATGTTTACGACTAATTTTGTTTTCCAGTAAGAGTTTTATTGCATGTCAACTATGTGTGCAACTGGATGTAATGCAATGGAACGTTTTGTTAAGCTCATTTCCATTTTTGGCTGTTTTTTTATAGTCATGGTCATAATTCAGTAAAACAAATCTACACAAAAAGAAAGCAATAAACATGTGAGCAGCATATAAAAGTATTATTATTGACTTGTTTTGATCATGCTTTGCATTGTTTGAAAGCAAGTAGGTTTGACTAGAGCGATTAGGCTGAATAATGCGTAAAACGACAACGCAGAACTTAAGTAATAAATATAAGTTAAATTATAGTTTTTTAATCTATTGAGTGATTTCAAACTAGAAAAAAACATCCATGGTAAGCCAATTAAAACGGTTGCTGTTAAAGGCAGTATAATAAAATGAAGGTGTATACAACTCTAGCCAGTATGCATAGTAAGCATAAAAATAAAATTCATACACATTTTAAAAAAATGTTGCAATTGCGTCGTGAAAAACACGTATTTTGTTCTAATTATAGTTTTGATTTTTTTAGATCCCCATACATTGTTCGGCAGTATTCTGTTCCAGCAATTAATCTGAATTTTATAATATAGCTAGGTAAGATCTATCTCAATCAATGCGAATGGTTTAGTAAATTTACTAGTGTTTCACTAATACAAAGAAAAAAGCGAGCTTCAAATAAATTGTTGAGCAAAGTTTTATGTTCACAATAAAATATGTAACGCAGACTGTTGTAACTGTGTTAAAAAATGCATGAAGAATGAATGATGCCTACATGCAATACTGTCATCCAATAAAATTTATCTTGTCGTTCGCATTTGTGTATGTGCCTAGCGTATTTTGAAAGGGTCAGAGAATTCCAACACGAATGAAGAATAAGGGTACCTGTTAAAGCCACGTAAATCACTCCAAACAATGTAGCCACTTTTAAATTCAACATGTTGGGAAAAAAGGAATTTTAGTTCCTTTGCTGGTAAAATGAGAGAATTTTAATATGTTGACTGTCAGACTTAGCCGATCGCAAAGTTTACACTGAGTGTTTTTTGCAAAGGATAAATTGCTTTTGTCGCGGAAACCATGTTTTATTTTATTAGCTCTATTATGGGGTCTAGGCTATTAGCTCCCGAACCAACAAGCTCCCGGTGGTCAGTTAGCTCCCCGACCCACTTGCTCCCAGACACATTAGCTCCCCGTGCCAATTGCTCTCAGGCACATTAGCTCCCCGTGCCATTTGCTCCCAGGCACATTAGCTCCCACATCCACTAGCTCCCGGACCACTTGGCTCCCATGCCAACTTGCTCCCAAACTGTTTGCTCCCTTAGGACTTTAGCTCCCAGGCGAGTTTGCTCCCAACAATTTACTAAACAGAGCAAAGTTCTTGGGAAACAAGTTACAATTTAAAACATAAACAATTCTAAGAACATAAAACCGTTGTTGAAAATATTTATGACTAATTTCGTTTTCCAGTGTGAATTTTTTTACATGTCAACTTTGTATGTTGCTCAATATAATATTTTGCAATGGAAGTGTTTGTTAAGCTTTTTTCCGTTCATAGCAGTTTTTCCCTAGTCATTTTTCAAAGAAAAAATAACTACACAAAAAACAAAGCAGTATATACATTAGCAGTGTTAAGTGTATGAATATATAATACATTGACTTGTTTTCATCGTGTTTTGCATAAGTTTAAAAACAAGTTGATGTAGATAAATCATTCAGGTAGGATAATGTGAAAAAGGAAGGTCAGAACTTAATTAATTAAGAAGTGATTTCGGTTTTTTTAATCCAATGATTGATATCCAGATTGATTGATAAACTAGGAAGAAAACGATCCATGTGTAAACCATAACCATTAAAACGCGTTGGTTGCATGTAAGCATAGCGTGTATATATATGTAATAAACATTGTAATAAAATCCATAAAAAAAAAAAAAAAAAAATTGTTGCTCCGTAAAAAATTAAGTGTTTTGTTGTATTTAATAATAGTTTTGAGTTTTTTTTAAAGCCACCTTACTTTGTTTGCAAGTACTCTGTTCCAGATTCCAGCAGAATATAATTTATCTCAAGCAATGTGCATGGCTTAATAAAATGATTACTGCTCCACCAAAACATGAATTTTTATTGTAACAATAAAATTTGTAACGCAGACTGTTTTAGCTGCTATAAAAAACGCATGAAGCAAGAATGATGTCTGCATGTCCAAAATACGGTCCAATAACCGTTTTTATTTTCCGCATTTGGGACCTAATTTTTGGGTATGTCTTAGTCTTAATGTTGGGCTCATTTTCAAAAGGAAAAGAACTCTCACAGCACCAGTATCATTTCATGTAAGCCAGCGCCGCGGTGGCGCAGAAAGCTAATCATGCATTCTGCCGCTACCGTGCTCGGGTTCGATTCCCCGCTGGAACAGTAAGTTTGTGCAGCTTCTCATATAGAGATTTATTCCTGCAGTTGTGAATGTGACTTCGTTCTCTCATTAGGTCGAAACCTAATGGGGTATCCCTGATGAGATTGAACAATGTTGTTGATTTGTATACTTGCAATTTCCATAATATCTCTCGTAAAAGCAGCACCGTGTAAACACTGGGAGAGTCTGCAAAAATTCTACTATGGATTACGCGGCTGGGTCCTCTCTAAATAGGGGGGGATTCCTTCCCAAATTACATACATACATACATCATTTCATGTAGACAAGAATATGCGTTAAGGTATTCGTTTTTATTTCAAATGTTCCAGTTTCGTCTCACATGAATAAAGCATGCATGAACCTTTTTGATGCCTTTTAAAGTGCTTATTGTGATTAACACTTATTCATTTTCATAGACCCTTTTCTTTTTGCCTTAATTAAGGTATACACCATTAAGGAGTTTCATATAACGTTTTGCTTTCCGCGCATTTGACCAGAAAACTTGGTCGGTGGCATTACAAACCCTACTCATTTTTTTTTACCCTACTCAAAGTATTATTTACCTGAACCTGAGTATCTCTTTGATGATCAAAAACGCGAAAAAACAAGTCCATACCATGCAATTCTCGCAGTTATTGTTTTCCTCTGAAACCTATTACCACAAGCATAATTTCTAGTTCTACTGAACATTCTGTCTGAAAGTTCATAAGTCAACCACGTGTAGTACCATGGAGTTAGTTCAGGTGAAGATAATGCGTCTCTGCTGCGCTGATTCTTACTGTTTTTACTCCTTCAGTCTGTCTGTTAAAGTTGTCAGAGAGCAGGAAATAGAGGAGCTACATGAAAACTTAGAAATCGAAACTGAAATGTTAGATTCTAATATTTTGTCTAAACGGGCTGAACCAGCGCATTCGAGTTCTTTAGGTAAAGATTCTAAAGCAAGTGCTGATGCGAAACCGAATTTCAACCTATCTCGAGCAAAATTACAAGTTAACGGAAATACTCAAATGAAACAGAATAGCAACTTTCGTTGGAATTCACAAGCTTCCGTAGCATCTCCTGTCACTTTTGATAAAACTGAGAAAAGCCCAACAGTGGTTTTCTACAGAGCAAACAATACTCCACTTGAAGTGGTCATAAATGAGGACGATATTCAGTTAGTTCTTCAAGACGTGAGTGCCGAAGTGGATGCAAAACTAAATAGACAAATCAAATAAACTCACAATCAGTCAAAGGACACCAGGCAAGCTACAGGCTTGGACAAACTGAGCATTCAGCGTGCGCTTGACATTTCTAAAATGCCGGATGACAACAATTGCCTTTGCGACTACAATTTTCCGACCATATTTACTATGGATTTGCATTGCATGTACTTTGCAAAACCAAAGCTTGAGTGTGTAGTCTGTTCCGCTAGATTTGATAACCAGGCCTACTTAAATGATCATGTTAAGTTTGTTCATAAAAGAAGAAGCCGAAAAATATACAAGCGCAAGAAACCCAAAAACAAAAATTGAACGAACGCTTAATATCCAGTTGCAGTGAAAAAGAAAAGTATTTAGATAAGATGGTAAATTTAAGAGCTGGTTAAATTTGATATATTACAAAAGTATTTATTTCCATCATTACACATGATGTGCTTGCCATTTTAATCAGTTAGCAGAAATTGGTAAATAATTTTTACTAATTAGTATTTGCCATTGAATCCTACAAAAACATTTATTGTTAATACATGATTTGAAGATTATTGTAAAAAAGTAAATTGACGAATCAGAATAGCTTATTTCCACTTGTTGACTAAACCTTACATTTCTTTTTTGCAATCAAGAGAGGGTACCATGCCATCCTCCGACAGACCTACCAGCCGCTAGTTAATCCCTAAGCCTAAGTCGGAGAGAGAACAATGAAAACTCAAAACGGAGTTTGCGACTGTGACCATGAAAGTACCTGTGAACTACGAGTGAAATACATACGCATTTCCACAGTGATATATTTGAACATACAATGTGTAACGATTTGCACAGTTCTACGTTACAGAACAAGCAAAGTGACGTAGCACACAAGCAATTGTTTTGCAAGCAGAGGAACACTAGATGTTTAGTAAATTATTCATATCATCATATCATATAAATCAACCTCATTTTTCATAGAATGCATTTTAGTGTGGCAGTAGCAATTCCAGCATAGAAATTTACAATATGCAAAAACTACATTCCAAATTACCAAACCAAAGCCCACAACATGCAAATTTTTCGCCTCAAGCAATGCAGAGCATTCACTTTCTGCGATGATCAAAATTGTAAATATGTTAATTTCCTTTCAAAAGCGTCATGAGTTCTTGCTTCAAACTTTGAAATTCAAAGATAATTTCTGGCATAAAAAGATGGCTTTCTATTTTGCATTAATTAAGTTATAAACAATAGTCAGTATTACTGACTCAGTAAATAAACCATATGCCTCCCTTGTAACTGTATGGATCCTAGAAACTTTTAGATCAATCAACTTGTACTTGGTTATATCGTGAACATGAAAAAATAGCATTGCATCTGGTATGATTTTATTGCTGAGCTTATTTTAAAAATAATTGAAATTCCTTGTTAGCTTAAAATGGCTGGAACTGGACACATAATATACCAAGATCACGACAATGTCAATTTTTTGGTTCGAAATTACAAAGTTTTATTGTTCGTATTTGACAACTTTGTGTACAAATGTGCTTGTGGACAGTTTTACCAGCCGCTTCTTCTAAATCGGCTTAAATATCAAGAGTCAATATCTTACAAGGAATGCTATTTGGGTGTTAATCGCAAATGGAGATGCGATATATCACATTTTGTTCAGCTTTTTACGCTGATTCCAAATCTGGTTTCCTTTTGGTGTAAAACGCAAGTTTGGAATTTTAAATAATTAATTAGTAATCCTAATTAGCGTACGAATACGCGCGCTTGACCCAAGCACCATCCCGCAGGTGCTCCTCTCCTCTCTCCTCTCCAAAGCGCAGTGCCTTGCTGCTGTGTGTGCTGTGGCACTGCTCTTGCGCATTGCTTTTGTGTGTTGTGTGTGCAGAGAGAGGGGCACCTGGGGGATGGTGCTTGAGCCAAGCGCGCGTATTTGTACGCTAATTAGGATTACTAATTAATTATTTAAAATTCCAAACTTGCGTTTTACACCAAAAGGAAACCAGATTTGGAATCAGCGTAAAAAGCTGAACAAGATGTGATATATCGCATCTCCATTTGCGATTAACACCCAAATAGCATTCCTTGTTAGCAACTTTTTGTTGACATGCTTTGTTCAGTCAAATTGTTTTCAAGCATGAGTTGATGAGTTCCTATATGACGCCGCATGCATAATAATAAAATTTCGTGTTATAACACCTTTTTACGTACCTTGTTCTCGATGAAATCAAAAGATAAATAATGGAATTTGTAATAGAATACTAAGTTTTCTTTTTTAAATTAAGACTTAAAATATACAGTATAAAATATAAATTTTTAGGTTTTAATTTCTCTTAACTAACACAACATAATGCCAAAATAATCATTATCATATTCTACAATTCATTTTATATACCATATAGATACTATATGATAATATGAAAAGGACAATCAGTACCTTACAAATCAATTTCATAAAACAGTGGCAGTGGTAAAAATTATTTTACAGTATTAGAGGTTTTTGTGTCATTCCAAATGCGAAGAAGTTGTGCCATTCAAGGCGAAAATTTTTTTACATTGCGATAATGATCACAAACAGTAATTTCCTTTCCTTCAGGGCCTGTAGTGCAGGCATAAAGAAAACTCATTCCAGCTATTTCGGAATGTTCTTTCTGTTTAATAAAAGACTATACTGCCCAATCAATACGTGTATACATGTTTTAAAAACTTTACTTTGTTCTATTTCTCTGCCAGCACTTGCATCGGTTCTTTGCAATAATTCGTAAAACCAACTCTAATCTATCCTATGCGTTTATTCTTTTGAGTAAGTGTTAGTAAGATATTATTATACTGGATTCAGTTTAGTTTACGTTTATTTATTTATTTATAAGTTCACCTAACGCTTTAACCACTATCTTACAAGTAGGTTTTAGCCCTCAAAGTCCATGTTGTCCTACTACATTTGATATTTCTCCCAATATAATAATTTGGAGAACTGCCGAGATGAAGACTCTGCAACTTGGGAAACAAATCCCATATGTTTGAATCATAAAAGTTGTTCAAATCAAAGAGTTCAATAGTTTGATTGTGTTTTATCCTTTCATCAAGTTCCGTCCCATTCCACAAACATTCTTTGTCCGATTTGCTGGATCCAGGCATAACAATTTCAATTTGCTCTAGTGTATGCTTCATTGGGAGGACAAAATCTATTAAGGACAAGCTAGGTAGTATTAGCCTGAGACGCTTTAGTTTTGACAGATTCAATCGCAATGACTTCAATTCACCATGATGCGTGTCGGTTTCTTCCTTTGTAACTGCCTTTGGCAGACTCAGCATAACATTTGTTGCTGTTTCAATCCACTTGTTTTCCAACAGTTGAAATATTTCAGACCAACGGAAATATCCACATTTGCTAAAATCCAGATAAACTTTCTCTAGTTTCCAATTTGTCAACTTTAACGCCTCCAAATTCGTCCTCGCAAAAAGCTTCAGCGAAAGTTGTGTCAAATTACATAATCCGTTGAGAATCAAGCCATGGGTTTGCTGTGCTGAATTTCCTGCTACCTCGATCATTTCAACATGTCGATTTTTGTCCACCAACTCATTCAAAATGGGCACTGGTAGCATATAGGTTTTCAGAAGCTTCAAATTTCTCCAAGTTGGCATGGCTAATGGTTCAATGTCTCGCTGCAGTATTTCCAGCTCGCTCATTGAATATTCGTACTTGTATCTTCCAGTTGCAGTTTTGTGAATATAGTTTATACCCAATGTGAGTAAATTTGGCACTAAAGTACAAATACTGTGCAACATTGAATAAATTCCGTTTAGCAAAGGAAAACTGTGATTTAGTTCAATTTCACAGTGCCACACAAACTGACCATATTCCTCAAGGAACATTTTCAATTCTTGCATAAACTCTTCACTGAAATCCTCCTTAAGCTGAATGGTTACTGCATTTGCAATAAAAGGACTTTTCTTTTTAACATGAGTTGCGCCAAAATGTTCACGAAATTCAGATATTTCGTCAAGGTACGTTAGCACATCTTTTCGCGTCCAATTTGCGTCTTGCGTATATCGTTTAAGTAAATCTTCCTTGTACACATTGTTTGGTTTTCTGGGGTCTTGAAACATTGAATAGATGCCTTCAAAATGCTGGTAAAAGTTGTCAATCACTTCTTTCCACAAACGGGAAACCAAGCGTAGTTTCAATATAACAGAAAACCACATAAAATCTCCTCCTCCGTATTTGGTTAAAGGTGTTGTCCTTTCTGTATAAGCTAGACTATCGGAAGACTCGTAAGCTTTCCCTAGGATATTCCACACTGCAGGAAAGAGAAACATGGTACGTTGGGCTAGCAAGCGGTTCCGGAAGAACATGCTGGAGTTAGAAATGCGAGTAAGGTTATCTGGATGTCTAAGGCTGGTCAGAATTATTTGCCATATCTGAAACAAAATAAAATCACAGTTAACGAAGAGTTTTCAGGTTGTAATTTATATATTATTGGAACGCGTTATCTTACCTCTTCCGGGAAAATCTGTAAAAGTTGACATTTGTCTTTTTCAATTTTACACTCTCTCTTAATGTTTGTGTCCATATTTTTGCCACTGGACTGCGAAATTGGTTCTAAGTTCAATTAATCGGTTGTAGAGATTAAATGTTTATAAAACTCGTCAATTAAATTTCACGATCAACTCAGAATCGAATGGAAAATAATCTTATTCAATATAAGGTGACTGCCATAAAAGGTTAAAACTGGTTGTTAAACTTTAGGAGGGTGTCTGCGTTCTTGTCGTGTTCCAAAAGTGTCACTGAGAGTTTTATCAAAGTTCACAAGGCCTGCTTAACATTTTTACACCATGCACGCCACAAGTTGAAAGCAATGTTGTAAATATATGCAATTGTTTGACACACCTGTTCATACATGAAAAGAGTTTACACGAGTTAGGATAGTACTTGGAAGTAAAAACCTAACAGGCAAACCTTTTCTTGAGAATTCCCATGATTCTTTAGGTACTCAGACGAAACAAAAATTGTGATGTTTATATATATCATATTTCATAGAAAGATATTTTTATGAAGATTATAAAATAGAGTAGCTTACAAGTAGCTTTTTAATGCAAACTGACCGAAGCATGTATGCGCCTATTGTAATTCTTAGAAGGGTTCACATTTAAAGAAACCTTTTTGTATCAAGCGGATTAAATTTTAAATGAAACATTATTTGGTTGGGTATTGGTCTCAACTTAAGTACTTCTTACAACCCATAATAAACATTGTTTACATGTATGTTCTTAACTGTTGCTAATATTGAACTAAAGTACACAAAAACACTACCGTTGTGTACAATGAGGCTTTGAGAAATAACGTTCTCAACCAAAACGCCCAAAATGTTAAATGTTCGAATTTTCTTCCAATTCACGGTATATATTGAGCAGAACAACTGTTTGATATTAGTGTGAAACATACCAAACCTTCGATTTTCATATGAATTTATAATTTATTTTATTGCATTTATGAAGATTAAAATATCACGATTTGTAAACAAGCAAATTTAAAATTAACTTGTATATATTTACCGTCATAACTGCATAAAAATTAACCAATGTATAACCTTATTACCTGTTTACAAAATTAATTCAGCATAAATTACTATTCAGCAATGGATTTGCTTAATATGTTGATTTCTAGTGCTGATAATTCTATGGCAAGAAATTCAAAAATATAAAATACCTAGCAATCTATTTGAAAAGTTCCTTTTCCCAAAACTAAAACCATTCAAACTATTTGTTACCTAATACTACAATAGGTATTTTAGAAGAACATCAAGTCACTAAATATATTATCGTATTTTTTTCAACCATGGCACGGCGAGTTACCCAAAGCCAATCCGTGTACCTAAGTAAGTAGCATAATAGGGTTGTTCATAAGTAGCACAATTTACTCATACAAAGTCCATACTTAGTCCACAATACTTTACAACTTTGGGATTATCGGCGGTGTCAGTATTACATAACATGGTTTTCGTATAGCTCTTACGAGCAGTTAGAATGCAACTAAACTAATACTCACTAAAAAATTTTAATGGGCTGACCTTTCTGTTTTAAAAAAATTGCAAGGATCCGAGCAACAAATATTTAGAATTAATAAATTTTTTCGACGTTTCATGATTACTTAATTTTTTGAACTGAATAAAAAAGAATGGAGAATGCTTGATAGAGACAATATTAGCTATATTTGCGATGTTTTGTGAATGTTTTGGCATATGTAACAACAAATATATCCGCACGTGTCATGACTGACAAAGGTTTTTATCAATATTTATCAATAACTGATATTTTTTCAATATGTTTATTGTCATTTGGTTTATTTTTCAGGAAAATATGACATCAAATTTTTGTGAATCTAAGTTGATTGATTGTTTTCTGCTGGATGTTAAAGAAGATTGTCATACTTGATGTTTTCGTGTAGTCCATAAACTGCTTTATTGGTTTACATTTACTACGGCTGCAATACAGTATATGTGTTTGCTTTATATACAGATCTCCTGATTAGCTTATCTCTGATTGCCCTTTCAACCTCGTACAATCATACATTACAGATCAATCATTTTAAAATGTTATCGGATGATTCAAATGTCGAGTAGTTCCAAGTATTCATTCGTCGAAAATAGTTCGTCATTCTGTGACTTTAAAGAATTTTGAACGACAGTTGACACAGCTTGCATCAATGTGGTAGTGAACTGCTGAAACTACTACTAATTTCTGACTTGAACAACAATTTCAAGTATTTATTATTCTTCCATATATTCCTTAAAATATTCTTCTTCTTACTAGACGGTTTCACTATTCAAAACATGTTTACAGACGTGAAAAAGTTAATTGTAACTTTGGCCATGTGCATTATGATTGCCCGAGTTGACTCCCAAAACCCACAGTTTGCAAATCCAATATTAGATACTTGGTCCCCCTATCCACGAGTATTGTTCTTTGGCAACTCTTACTACTTATCTCTAGTCAACCAGCCAAGGAATGAGATTCGGATTTTGAAAAGTCCTATTCTTTCTTCATTCCGTCACGCAGAAGAAAAAGTTGTATATCGCTGTCCAGCAGGCTATAACCTGACGGAATCGGTTGAACTTGTTTCCATAAATAGCAATTTGCTCATGTATTTTAGCATGACAAATGGTACTACGAGACAAATCAACGTAATGGCCGCCCGAGATTCCCAAAATCCACAAGGTAGCTGGAACGCACCAATCAAACTTCTACAGAACATTTGGACGAAAGCATCATTCTTTGGAACCGTATTGCAAACTAATCAAAAGTTGTACTTTGTCTGGACAAGTTATAATCCAAACAACGAAGAAAGCATTTTTATTGCTCCAATGGCCAGTCCAACTGAAGTGGTAGAGCCAGTTACTATGCTACGACAACCTGAAGAAACTTGGGAGTGTTACGGAATACGTTGTGTTAACGAAGCACCCAGTTTTGTATATAACAGGGGCATAGCTTATCTGGTGTTTACAGCCTCACATTCCGGCGAAGTTAATTGCGCTTTGTCCTACATGTCTATTGAATTATCCAAAGATCCTATTATTAAATCTAACTGGTTTTCTGCTGCGGGTTCTGTGTTTGGTAAATCTGACGAAGAAAATGTTTATAAAGCATGTCACGCAGGATTTACCACAAGTAGAGATGGAACGGAAACCTGGATGGTGTACCGTGCAACCAATAATGACTCAAGTGATGCTCTTGACTTTACTTCGAGAATTGAGCGTCTGTATTGGAACAAAACTGACGGCACTCCAATTTTCTCAAGTGCGCATGGCAATACAAATCTACAACCAGCTCCTAGTGGCGAACCGGAAATGTTCACAAATCCTATTTTTGATCCTGTGAAGGATCCAACTGCTACATTTTACAATGGAGCATATTACCTTGTATACTCCGTTAATGGAGAACTGACAATTTCTAAAAATAATGTGCTGACAGATTTTAGAACTGCAGAAGCAAAAATCATTTACAAGTAATATGTATCCAAGTTATGAAATTCAATAAACTTTGTTATTCAACAATTGCATTGCTATCATGTAGTAAATATATATGTACCAAATAAATTTGTGAACTCTTAGGTCATCCGATGGATCCTCAATGGTTCTTGGTGGATTGTACGAAATACAACAGCAGCTTTATGTACATTTCACATTGACCGGGATAACATTTGTTACACAAGCTGAAGATGCTTTAAATCCATTAGGAAACTGGAGTACCCCCATTCCACTCCTTGAGAAAATCTGGAATGAGCCTATAGTTAACCAGGCAGTTTTACAGCATAACAACCAATTATATTTCGTCTGGGTACAATCAAATTTAATGCGCATTGTGCGTATGTTAAGCCCAACGGAAGTTATTGGGCCTGTCGTTCTTTTGAAAGAGGCAACAGAGTCATGGGCGTGTGTCGGGTGGTGTTCAATTCAAGCTCCAGCATGTATATACCATGACGATGTTTCGTACCTTGTATTTTCAGTAAGTGGTGCAAGTACTCTTAACTATAGTTTAGCCTACATGAAAATTGATGCTGGCATGGATCCGCTTGACGTTACAAATTGGGTTCAGTCACTGGGAACGGTATTTGGTGGGAACGATGAAGAACAAGTATATTCTGCTGCACATGCTTCATATACAACTAGTCCAGACGGTAGAGAAACTTGGATGGTTTATTGGGCTGCAAACAATAGTACTAATGGGACCCTCGGTCCAAAGATTGCCCACATTGAAAGGGTTACTTGGAATGGCGTCGATGGTGCTCCGGTTTTCCCAAAGGCACATGGACCCAATCATCCTCAACCTGTTCCTACATCGTCCGTATATTTTTCCAATCCCATTGCAGAAACCACCGTGATAAATCCAGGCATCATTCAGATAGGAGCATTTTATTATCTGCTGATAACAGAAAGTGATAACCGTGAACTTGTCATTTTGAAAAGTGGAAAACTGACAAACTTTCGTGATGCTGCGCGAAAAGTAGCATATCGGTATGTTATAATTATAAATGTTTTTTGAGTGAAATGGAGTTTGCATAAATTCATACCTACACTATATATTGTATATATGCATACATGTCACACTTTGTTTTTTTCAGAGTACCATCGGGATATACCAACATTCAATCGCCTGAAATGCATTTGATTGACAAAAAGCTCTACGTCTATTTTGCTATGCGAAATAGTACCCACAATCACCGATTATACGTCATCGAAGCAGAGTTGCCATCTGACCCTTTTGCCAATTGGGGTTCTGCCATCAGACTAAACGATCACATTTGGGATATGGAATCTATAGATGGGACGATTATGAAACACAATGACAAGCATTATCTGACATGGGCTAGTCCAGAGCCAAGAACTGGCCATTTCAGTTTGTACATGGCAGAAATGGATAATGCCACGTCTACTAAAGCTCCAGTAGCATTAATTCGGGAACCATATGAGTCTTGGGAATGTTCTGGTGGATGCGTAAACAACGCACCAGCTATACTCAGGAACAAAGAAATGACATTTCTTGTGCATTCCGTTAGCAGCTTATGTAGTGAAAATTATGCATTGACTTGGATTAGCATTAAAAACGGCAAAGATCCACTAGATAGCATAAACTGGGTAAAGGCTGCAGGTACCGTGTTCCAAGGCAATGAAAACGAAGGTGTATACTGTGCCGGACATGCATCGTTTACGCAGTCTCCAGGCACGTTTTAATTTCAACTTTGAAATAACAAACAATTTATGTATAATTTTATAATTATAAATGCTTGTCAAGTTATCGTATTATGTAAATTACTTGTATCTACGTTTTAGATAAAAATGAGATTTGGATGGTTTATCACGCCACTGCCAGTACGGATACAGTCGATGGGTTCTCCGCAAGGATTGAAAAATTATCTTGGAACGAAGACGGCACCCCGAAATTTCCTACGCCACATGGACCTAACAGTACACAAGTAGTACCATCAAATACACATATTTACTTTTAAATTGATGGTGTACATATGTTTAGAAACAGTAATTATAGTTGAAACTTTAAATTAAAGATAAAACATTTTATTGTGTTATTGACAATTAACAAAGTCTTGGCTTCCAATATAAATTTTGGTATATTTTATGTTATTTCGAATTTAAGTGACTGGCTGGGGTATAGCCACAGGAAAGTTGCTGAAGCATGGCGAATATAATTGTAATTATATCCAGACTTATTTGCAGTTCACTTCCTTTTTTTTCTTTTTTAAAATACTGCATTAAAATAATTTGTTAGATGTTAGGCGGTTGGAAAATCTAAAAGTAATACGTTGTGATGTATCTGTGAACAATCAATATCCTGTCACGCCTGTTTGGTACTCCCTTTCAAGCATAGCAATACTTCGTATCGCACATATGTACTATGTTTCGGTGAGTTTGCTATTCTAATTTGGTTCTATTGATTCGCTGTTTTATTTAAATAATACCACTTAACTTAGCAACGAGGTTATAACCGTTCTATTTCGAGGTTCTCATTTGTTTGTTCCCTACATAGAAATGGATTTATCTTTGACGTAAGCAGTGTCTATGAAACGTGGAACATATTTGCTTTGTCATAATCTGTCACATCGATTAGTTTGCGCACTTTTGATTAACAGGGAATTGGTATAAACCTGACCAAAATGCTACAAAGATCGTGGTTTCCCAAGTTCCTGTTTTTCAACTTGGCTTGGCGAGTATCGTCGATTAATGAACCTTTACTTCGGTTTATTAGCAATACAATCAAGAACGAAACTACGCCAAATACCCGTCATAGTTTCACTCTTGAACCTACAAAAACTTCAACACATACGATTTACGCAAACTCGCAAATTTTTCTCGTCATAACAAATTTGCAGGAGCTGTTGAGACCTTTTATAGCAGCAGGTTGTCTGGTTGTTCTAAACAATTATAATAACAATAATTTAAGATTACCCACATTGTATCCTTTCATTGTAAAAAATATGGTTCATGTGGTAATCCCTGAACACGAAACTTTAGGCATTCTGATGGTTCCGAAAGAAATTAACGTTTTTAACGAAACTGTCAAATGGGTTTCAATAGAAAACTATCCATGTAGGTTATCAAAATATTTGAACGAACTGAACTTTATTTCAAAAACTTATTGTGCTGACATCGACATTGTTAAATTTTCGTCGAACACAAAATCGTGGAACTGTGCTGCACAAATAGAGCTGATTCCACCGGATTATAACAATAAATCACTTCCATACTTGCGTTTATTTAATTTGCCTGAAGATACCTTTGAGCCTTTGAAAAAGCCACAAGTTTTCTACATTACGTTGGACTATGTAGAAATTGCAAAACATATCCAGTTAAATAATTCAAGAAAAACAAAAACTCGCCTTGGTATACATGCAGAGAATTGGCGGCTAGCACAAGATATTTACTGTATAGTTCATATACAGTTTCAACAGAAGAACCTGTACGAGACATCGGGTAGAGCTACGATAATTTCTATTATGTCACCGGGATATACAAATAATCTTGAAATATGCAAACAAAACAGCATAGTATTATTGAATGTATGGATGGGATCTGTGTCCACCGAATTAATCGCAGAACTGGCATATCAGAAAAACGATCAGACCGGTTGGAATTTTTTTAACGATTTAAGGAAACACTCCTATTCAATTCTAAATCAGTTAAGCCATTGCGACCTTGGAAATCCAGTGCTAGAGTTTTTCTACGGTAAAGATTTCAACCATGATGAAAACAAAGTCTTACGTTTGTACGCACACATGCTACAGAATATTATGGGTAATTTCACATACACATTGGAATCTACAAAGGGTAAAATTTGTAAAATGGGAAAACTGGTAAAAGCATCCAAAAAATGGGAACATAGTGCGGAGTGGGACTTGCACACCCATTATACTAGACTTCAAATGCACAACGAATTTTCTATTGTGATGCACCTGTCATTAGCAAATCTTCGGTTTGTCAGTTGTGGGGAATCTAAAGTTGGCCAGTTTCAGTTTCGGGAACTTGGCGCCGCCTACGGAAGTTATGTATGGCTCAACCTTATGATCTGCGTGTTCCTGGTTATTGTAACCATTAATGTGCTTAAGGGAGCAACAAATTTGTGCTTCAAAGTGTGCATCTTTGTATCAATATACAAAGTTCTACTTGAACAAGGAAATCCATTCTCCGGTTTGCTTGTAAGATTCTCCAAAATTCGTTTGGTAGTTGGAGGGTTTCTGTTGATAGGGGTAATTTTAAGCAATGCATACAAAAACGTACACGTATACAATTTGATCCTACCTCGCCCTAGAATTCCTTTTGACAATCTGCAGCAGTTGCTAGATAATAAATTCAAAATGTTTACTCAAAGTGCATCCATTGCGGAGTTTCAAAAGGAAAACAAACGGTTGCAAAATGACAGACATTACAAAAATTTGAATTATCAGAGCAGAGGCTTTGGAATATGGTCAGCAATTTATGATTTGAATTGGGCGATGCTAGAATTTCTTCAATCAAAAAGTGAACCAGAGAAAACATTTGCAGAAAATGTTCAGAAAATCTACGAATCAACTTCGTTGCATAATAGCACTGTTGAAATGTTCAATCAAAGTGAATTTGGTGTAAAACCTAATGCATATTTCACACTGTTGATTAAGTGTACTGTCGACAATTTAAGTACAGACTACAGCTGCTTCAGAGAAATCGAAATGGCGATTTTAACACTTGAGCTGAGAAAATGCAAAAATACTGCAGTTTTTCTACCAGCCTACTTAAGTACAAAAGTTGTAAAAAATTTGCAACGGGATAATGTTCCGGCAGATATCAGTTCAGAAACGTACACGAATATCAGCCTGAGAATTAATCCACTAGGCATTGTTCCTCCTTACGTGTTAAGACACATAAAAGGATTTCAACAATCCGGCATATTTGAATGGTGGGGGAAAGTATTCAAAGGTCAAGTGCTCTCATTCATTCCAAAACCAGTTAAAGCAGCAAGCATGGGAGGAAATATACTAGTTATATTTCTAGTTGTTGCATCCGGACTGATGCTAGCAGTAAGCTGTTTTGTAATTGAACAAAGAAAAGTCATTTGGAGATTGTTGTGCGTTTGGTCTAATATTTTGTGGTATTATGCTAAATATGTGGTTCTACGAATTTTGGGACGATTCTCAGCAAAAAGGATAAAATATTGAAAATACAAATAGCTTTGACTTTAA
This sequence comes from Entomobrya proxima, assembly GCA_029691765.1. Taxonomy (NCBI): domain Eukaryota; kingdom Metazoa; phylum Arthropoda; class Collembola; order Entomobryomorpha; family Entomobryidae; genus Entomobrya; species Entomobrya proxima. The sequence continues at coordinate 41,594,536 of CM056169.1, read as the reverse complement.
TGTAAAATCAAACAAGAACCTTCGTAAATGAGTAACTACCGGAAGCAACGTGCTGAGTTATATGAAAAATGATGCCCAAACAACGTTTCAGAAATGCCCTGAAAACGTTTCAAAAATGCTCTGAAAACGTTTCAAAAATGCCCTGAAAACGTTTCAAAACGAAATGTCCAGAAAACTTTTCAAAAATTCCCAGAAAACGTTTTAAAATGCCCAGAAAACATTTTTAAAATGCCCAACAACGTTTTAGAAATGCCCTGAAAACGTTTCAAAAATGCCCTGAAAACGTTTCAAAAATGCCCTGAAAACTTTTCAAAAATGCCCTGAAAACGTTTCAAAAATGCCCAAAACGTTACTCGACTGTTCATTTTTGCAAATTTTTGAAATGTTATGCTAGAAGCCTAAAATTATGTATATAAGTTTGTATTGACAAATGCTATTGTTATGTCAAATTTGAGCCAAATTTGCCTTGTAGTTACTGAGATTTTGTGCGCACAAACAGACAGACAGACAGACAGACAAACATGGTGATCGCATAAACTACCTCAGCATAAAATGCTTCCGGTAGTTAATAACACACAATAACATCATTTAATATGTATACAATACACATGTTTATTTTAATCCTTGATCTAGTTAGTGGTAAATTCAAGGCTGTCACATTTTATAGCTACCATTTTGAAGAGTTAAGGGCATTTACATGAAATATGCAGTGTGAATTGTGAATATTTTAAAATTATAACGGGGGTTTAAATCTGTTAGTATTGCTGTAAGTCTAAATTTTTATTATAATTGTAACACTATTAAACATTAAATCATTTCATTGGCCTTGTCTGTGGTTTTAAACTATTCTATAAATTAACTTATTACACTGTTGTTGTTTTTGGCTCTAATTGATCTCGCGTAACTATCCACGAGTCTTGTTCTTGGTAGTCATACTTTTCCATGTAATGAAACTCTGTAAGATTTGGAAACGTTTCCCAAATATTTGATTTATTTATTTTGTCACCAGAGGTATATCCCAGAAACTGAATGACCTGTGTCTTTATAGCCTCATCAAAAATTTCAGAATTCTTACTCTGTTCATCATCTGCATTGAAATTCATTTGAATACTTAGTAACTCGAGCTTATCCTCCAAAGGTAAAATAAAATCCAGCAAATGCAATTTTCTCATGATGAGTTTTAAATTTGTCAAATTTGGCAAATCTAGCATCGGCTGTTTACTCCACTCTACCATGTGTCTTAGATCACTTGGTTTATGCGTAAATGGAGTGGTAAGGGTTAGAGTAGTTTACGTATTACACCATTTGTTTTTCAAAAGTTGGAATACTTCAGACCAGTTCAACAAAGTTTCAATATCTTCATGTATATCTATTTCCGCTTCCTTTAAATGCCAGCTAAAGTGACTGTTTTCTAAACTACGGAATTCCTGGTTAGATTTAATTATAAAAGAAAACTTCTCTAATTTTTCAAACTCAAGTTGCTCAAAATCTATTTCCCTATCATTTGTGTATTTGCACAGTCTAAGTTTTAAGCTTTTAATTTTTTGGCAGGCTCGAACTACACCATAGAGTATAGATGTATGGAAACCGCTAACCGATAAGCACTCTAAATGTTCCATACTTATTAAAGGATTTGTTTGAACTTCAGTTTCCAACAAATCAAAATCTTGTCTTGTATCTGGCGGATTTATTCCTAAATGCAATACACGATGATATTCTAAACCTAAACCTTTTAGATTTGGAAGAAATGGCAAAGGTTCTTTAAAACTGCGATACCATTCAATTCTTGATGTGCGCCGGTCATGCAACATTATTGTACAATTTTCAAAATATTCCCCGAATCTCAGAAGCCAATCTGTGAAAAACTCATCGCTTTCATAGAAAAATCCATGGTAAAATGCCACAGTTTTACTGAAAATTGTCAACGACTTATTAAATGAATATTCGGGATTTACAAAATGCCGAGCAAAGTCATGGAATAACTGAATTTTCTTCCTGGTAGTTCCCGTTGATACTTCATCCAATGAGTGAAAAAAGTTGCTGATAGACGTACACCATATTTTGCAAGCCAATCGCATTTTCAATATTCCCGAATACCACTTTAAATAAATTCCAGATTTACAAATATCACAAAACTTGTATGGAAGGCTGTTACCATCCTCGTCCTCGTTCTCCAGTGTTTGTTCGTTGTATGCTTCGTCGGTGTCATAGTGTTTCAAATATTGAGCTCCCAAGACGCGCCAGGCATTTGGAAATAGAAATTTTACTCGTTCAGGAAGTAGAAGGTTTCGAAAATAAACAGATGCATTGCTAATATTTAAGGTCACTGGATTGGGTACATTTGAGAAATATTATCTGCCAGATCTGTAAATAAAATACAAATTCAAACTTGTAATTTATATTTTACATATATTTGTCCAGGTAAACGGGTAAATTTATTAGGTGAAAAGTAAAAGCTTGCCTCCTCTGGAAATATTGTTTGCAGTTTTGTGGAATCCTCCCTACAATAGTTGCCATCGTTACGATTGCACACTTCCTCTACTGAACCATGTTTGGGTTTTGACATTTTTGGAGTTATCCGTTCCATGAAATAAACATTTACCTTGGAGAATTGTAAATTGAAATCACAATGGTTTTCTGGATTTACGATTCACGGTTATAACTGGTTGGGAGGCTAGAGGCTAATGTAGCTATACACCGAATATTTGCTAAAAACTTTATACTAGCCCGTAGGTATTTCAGAGTTAGGAGAAATGTTTGCGCAGTTTTTACAGCAGCCTTTACAATATTATTGTGGGTAAGATTTTTGTAGATTGAACATTTCTAAAATTCTGTTTTTCTAAAACTGTTGAAAAGTCAATAATAATATAATAATACTAAAAACTGCCAGCTGCTCCAGCTTACTATGTGCTATTATTTTAGCAACACAAACTGTAATACTTTACGTGCAGGAGACGAGTGACATGCGATTGCGCACAGAAACAAGTGGGGAGTTATTTTTTGCTCTGACAGTCAGAGCTGACAGGTTTAACAAAAAACAGAAAATCAGCAGAACCACAATCATTCCATGTAGCTTTACGCTGCCTTTTGTATTACAATATACCCATCTTTATGCTGAATGGGGCAAGGTCATTAGAAAGTGGAATCGGTGATTTTTCATATAAAGGCTTGCAAATGCATGAATAAAAGTAATAGTATGCACTATGCATGAACGCACGTTTTACTAAAGAATGGTGATTATAATATAAAATGTAAAGTATAAGCACTAGTACCTACAGACTAATAAATTCAGCCATTCATTTATCATAAAGGTTTAGCAAACTCTGACTTTGGCTTAATAAGTTTGCTTGAAGCCATGCAAAAGTCTGATCCATTCAGCCGAAGCAGCTTGCAAACTCATATTATGAGTACAGGTTATCATTTTTCTTCTTTGCATTTGACTTCCCATGAGCTTGTCTTCGTGAGCTTCCCAAACCTGTTTGTAAATTTGTGTTCCGCAAATTTCTACAGATTATTTGGGGGCGTTTTTCTGCTTCAGTTGAATAACATGGGCATCCGCAAAATGCGCATAAGATCTAGCTTACTTATCAAACCGGGTATGACACCTAGGACACAGAATATTGCACTTTTTCCCTGATTACCTTTTTTAACCTGTCTTCTTTGTTCATGCTGTGCCAATTGGACAAAGGTGCACTTTACAACATTGCAACTTGACACTTAAACAGATTTCAGCATTAAAAAGAAATTAGAGGATCTTATAAATCAATTTAGTTTTATTGTCAGGTCATGTAGAACATAAATATACAATGCACAAGTACCTTAAAGGTATATTTAATTCCAACCTCCACAAAACCTATATTTTACAGCTTGTGTTGTTAAAGATTATAGTATTGCATTGAATTTTAATAGAATCTATACCACAAAACCGATCAATATTTACATGATATTAAATGTCAAGATTTTCTGTATTGTAATTAATCAAAATCATTTCTTAAAACCTGAGAATTGCTGTACAAATTTACACACCACGTATCACATTTCACCAATAAATCATTTCATTGACCCGGTTTTACAATTTAGCTTTACTGATTTAAATTTGGTCCTAACTGGTCTCGTGTAACCATCCACCTTTCTTGAATCACGAAATTATAATGACGCCATGCCATGTAATGAAATTCTTTAAGTTGTCGAAATGTTTCCCAAATATTTGATTTCCTTATTTCGTTACTAGTGGTGTATCCCAAAAATTGAATGCCTTGTGTCTTTCTAGCCTCATTAAAACTTTCAGAATTATCGCGCTGTTCAGAATCAACATTTAAACAAATTTCAATACTCAAAACCTCCAACTTATCTTTCAAAGGTAGAATAAAATCCAGCAAATGCAGTTTTCTCATCACAATTTTTAAATATGTTAAATTCGGCAAATCTAGTAATGGTTGTTTGCTCCACTCCCGAATTTGTTCCTGATCTTCCGGTTTGTGTGTAAATGGCGTTGTAAGAGTTAATTTAGTTAATGTATTTCCCCATTTGGTTTTGAAAAGTTGGAATACTTCAGACCAGCTCAATAAAGTTTGAATGTCCTCATGAATATCTATTTCCGCTTCCGTCAAATGGCAGCTAAATTGGCTTGTTTCCAAACTACGAAATTCCTGGTTGGATTTAATTATAAAAGAAAACCTCTCTAAATTGTTAACATCCAGTTGTCCAAAATCTATTTCCCTATCATTTGGGATTTTGCTCAATCCCATTTTAAAACTTTTAACGTTTCGGCAGGCACGAACCACACCATAGAGTATGGAAGTATAGAAACCGCTAACCGATAAAGATTCCAGGTGTTCCATATTGCTTAGCGGATTTGTTTGAACTTCAATTTCCAACAAATCCAACTCTTCTTTTGTATTCGGCGGATTTACCACTCTATTATACACTCGACAATATTCTAAATCTAAACTTTTTACATTTGGAATCAGTGCCAAAAGTTTTCTAAAATTGCGATACCATACAATTCTTGATCTTGATAATTGCAGGTGCGGCCGGAAATACAATTCTATTCTACAATTGTCAAAATATTCTCCAAATCTTAAAAGGCAGTCGGTTAAACGCGTATGTCGTTCATGAAAAAGTCCATGGCAAAATCCCACAGTTTTACTAAAAATTGTCAACGATTTGTTGAATGAATACTCCTGGTTTAGAAAATGTTTGGAAAAGGGAGGGAAAAACTGAATTTCTTTTCTGGTGATTTCTGCGGATGTTTCATCCAATGAGTGAAAAAAATCGTTAATCGATGTGCACCATAGCTTACAAGCTAATCGCATTTTCAATATTCCCGAGCACCACTTTAAATAAATTCCAGATTTGCAAATATCACAAAACTTGTAAGGAATCCTGTTACCATCCTCATCCTTTTTCTCCAGTGTTTGTTCATTATATGTTTCGTCGGTTTTATAATGCTTCAAGTATTGAGCCCCCAAGACTTGCCAGACATTTGGAAATAGAAATTTCACTCTTTCTGGAGTTAGTAGACTTCTAAAATACAGCGATGCATTGTTAATATTTTCAAGGTCACTAGGTTGACTATGTTTGAAAAATATTATCTGCCATATCTGTGAATAAAATACAAATCCTAACTTGTGATTTTTATATCTCAAACATTTGTCTACATTAGCATATTTAACAGGTGAAAAGTAAAAGCTTGCCTCTTCTGGAAATATTGCTAACAATTTTATGAAATCCTCCTTACAACCGTTGTCACCGACAAGATTGCTCAGTTCCTCCTTTGGAGCATATTTGGATTCTGACATTTTTCTGTTTTTGCGTTTTATAAAGCGTAAATACTTTCTTGAAAGTTGTTTCACCAAATCAATTGCAACTTGTACAAATTTAGGTTGTTGTTAATTTATAAGAATATAGAAATCACAGAGGTTTTTTGGGTACATAATTATAACTTGCTTGGATTACACCGATAATTCTCTAAAAACTTATACTGATTTGAAAATTAGAAATACTTCACATTCAGAGCAAACTTTTGCTCAGTTTTTTAAACAGAATAGGTATACTTTTGTTAGCTTGAACATTTAAAAAATATTATTTATTTTTCTCAGACTGTTATTAAACATGCTCATATAATATATCAAAAATCCAGCTGCTCTAGCTCTGTAATGTGTGCTGTTACTTATAGCAACACTCAGCCTGTTATACGTTTCGTGCGCTAGACGAGTGGCATGCAATTGCATTGAAGATGTATAGGTAATGACAACAAATGATTGAGTTTTTTTACTCTGACAGTCAGAGTCTGACGTCAGTTGAATCAGAACCAAAATCAATTCATATAGGTTTGCGTTGCTTTTTGTGCTGCTAGACATCTTTATATTGAGCAAGGCATGAATATGAGTCATACCGTATGACTCATACCTGGTATGGAATCGGTCTTTTTCATATAGGCAGGCATGCTGATACTGGATGGAAGTAATAGTATGCACTATGCATGAGCACAAGCACGGATTTAGAAATGAATGACGATTATTGTAAAATAGAAGTAAACTATCAACATGAATATTTACTTTCAGATATTTTTACTTGCTTGCGATTGATTGCAATTACTACGTTAAATACATTTATAACCAAGTTGGCATTCATTCTTTGTAGAAGAATTTTAGCATGTATCAGATGGAGTTTTATAACATGTCAAAATCACTTGACATTATCAGCATTCTGCTTGACATGAAAAAAGTTCATGCTACAGCAATTTCATGTAGTCTAGCTACTCAAACAATCATACTTGCTACTGGTTTCAATAGTTTTACAAATTCGAGTACTATATTAACAATTAATAAAAAGTTGTCATAATAGATAAAGATAAGATACCTGTCTACTTTATTTTCTAATAATATCAGCATAATAAAGGTGCTTACAGTTTCACATTTTAAACTATATATTTTTATTTGACACTACGAGAATTTTCTTTTTATTTGTAAACAATGGAAGCATTTTTTATGAACTTTATATGACTTTACTTGACTTTTATTGATATTATGGTTTTGGTGTCACGTAAAATACAAAACATTTTCTTCAATCACAATTTATTGCCAAAGCTTATCTCTACTTTACTTATTACCCTTCAGTGCTTTTTTCAATGCCATGTGCAAATCCAACGAATACTCATTCTCAAAAGTCTTTATTACTCTTAAGTCTATCATTTCATTGACCCGGTTTTACAACATTAGCTTTATTGATTTCAATTTTGTTTTAACTGGTCTCGTGTAACCATCCACGAGACTTGTTCCTGGTTTTCATATTTTTCCATATAATGAAGTTCTTTAAGTTGTCGAAATGTTTCCCAAATATTTGATTTCCTTATTTCGTTATTAGTGGTGTATCCCAAAAATTGAATGCCTTGTGTCTTTCTAGCCTCATTAAAAATTTCAGAATTATTGCTCTGTTCAGCATCAACATTAAAACAAATTTCAATACTCAAAAACTCCAACTTATCCTTTAAAGGTAGAATAAAATCCAGCGAATGCAACTTTCTCGTAATAATTTTCAAATTTGTTAAATTCGGCAAATCTAGCATTGGCTGTTTGCTCCACTCCCGGATTTGTTCCTGATCTTCCGGCTTGTGTGTAAATGGCGTTGCAAGAGTTAATTTAGTTATTGTATTTCCCCACTTGGTTTTCAAAAGTTGGAATATTTCAGACCAGCTCAATAAAACTTCAATATTCTCATGAATATCTATTTCCGCTTCCGTTAAATGCCAGCAAAATTGACTTGCTTCCAAACTACGGAATTCCTGGTTTGATTTAATTATAAAAGAAAACTTCTCTAATTGTTCAAACTCAAGTTGTCCAAAATCTATTTCCGTATCATTTGGGATTTTGCCCAGTCTCAGTTTTAAACTTTTGATGTTTCGGCAGGCACGAACCACACCATAGAGTATAGAAGTATGTAAACCGCTAACCGATAAAGATTCCAGGTGTTCCATATTTTTTAGCGGATTTGTTTGAACTTCAGTTTCCAACAAATCCAACTCTTGTCTTGTGTTCGGTGGATTTAACCCTCTATTCAACACCCGACGATATTCTAAACCTAAACTTTTCACATTTGGAATCAGTCTTAAAAGTTCCCTAAAATTGCGATACCATTCAACTCTTGATATTCGCCGGTGCCGCTGGTCATACAACTCTATTGTACAATTTTCAAAGTATTCTCCAAATTTTAAAAGCCAGTCCGTGAAAAACTCATGTCGTTCACTAAAAATTCCATGGTAGAATTCCACAGTTTTACTAAAAATTGTCAACAATTTGTTGAATAAATATTCTGGGTTTACAAAATGTTTGCAAAAGCCATGGACAAACTCAATTCTTTTCCGGGTAGCTTCTGTGGATGCTTCATCCAATGCGTGAAAAAAATCGTTAATCGATGTGCACCATAGTTTACAAGCCAATCGCATTTTCAATATTCCCGAGTACCACTTTAAATAAATTCCAGATTTGCAAATATCACAAAACTTGTAAGGAATACTGTTACCATCCTCATCCACGTTGTCCATATTTTGTTCGTTATATGTTTTGTCGGTTTCATAATGCTTAAGATATTGAGCTCCCAAGACATGCCAGACATTTGGAAACAGATATTTCACTCGTTCTGGTAGTAGAAGATTTCGGAAATAGAGAGATGCATTGTTAATATTTTCAAGGTCACTAGGTTGACTATGTTTGAAAAATATTATCTGCCATATCTGTAAATAAATGCAAATTTAAATTTGTGACTCTTATTTTTCATATATTTGACAATATTAGAATATTTAACAGGTAAAAAGTAAAAGCTTGCCTCTTCTGGAAATATTGTTTGCAATTTTACTGAATCCTCACTACAATTGTTGTCACCGATACGATTGCTTAGTTCCTCCATTAAAGCGTATTTGGGCTCTGACATTTTTCGGTTTTAATGTTCCATGAAGCGTAGGCATTTCCTTGAGAATTGTTTCACCAAAACAATTGCTATTTGTATAAATTTAGATTGTCAATATATAAGAATGTAGAAATCACAGAGGTTTTTTTGGTTCATGATTATAAAACTTGCAGGGATTACACCGATAATTCTCTAAAAACTTATACGGATTTGCAAATTGTAAATACTTCACATTCAGAATAAATGTATGCTCAGTGTTTACAAGAGTTTTTAAAGCAGATAGATATACTTTTGTTAGCTTGAACATTTTTGAAATATTATTCTTCTGACACTTTAATAAAACATGCTCAGATAATACCAAGAATTCCAGCTGCTCTGGCTTTGTAGTATGTGCTATATTTTTAAGCAACACTCAGCTTGTTATACTCTTCGTGCACGATTGGCATGCGATTGCATTCAATTTCTATAGCAACGAGTGGGGAGTTTTTTTTTGCTCTGACAGTCAGAGCATGTCCAAAATCATTCAATGTAGTTTACGTTACTTGTTGTGCTGCTATCTTTATTGAGCAAGGTCATTACGAAGTGGAATCGATTCTTCTTCATGTATAGGCATGCAAATGCATGGATAATGGATAAAATTAATGTTTTGCACATTGCATGAGCAAAAACTCATAGTCAGTTTATGGAATGGCGATTATAATGAAAACTGTAGACTATAAGCACTAATACCACAGGTAAGTGAATCCAGGTAAACGACAAAGTTATATACAATGTCAGTATTGTGCTTATAAAAAAGTTTATCATGCAACAGTTTTAAGCATATATACCATACTATTCAACAATCAAAATGTCAAAGTGGTTTTCATCATTTTGCGAATTAGAGTACTTTATTTTTAATGAAAAGTTGTCATATTAGTTAAGGTACATGAATATTTTAATACCGTATTTATTCGATTTATACCCCTCGCTCGATTTATGACCCCCCTCGAATTATACCCTCCTTTGAGAGGCCAAATTTGAAAATTTGGCCCCCCTCGTTTTATAGCCCCCTCTCATTTTTGATACGATCGTAAACGAATATATTCACTTTTATATTGAGTTTTATGATTATAATAATCACTGTCAATACGTTTGACGCAATTATTTATACTAAAATACATTCTAACAAAGCTATAGCTAAACAGTTTACTGTTAACTATCATCATAAATACAAAATCCTTCCAAAACGTAACATCAAATTTGAAATTTTGGCCCCCCTCGATTTATGACCCCCCTCGAATTATACCCTCCTTTGAGATGTGAAATTTGAAATTTTAGCCGGGGGTATAAATCGAATAAATACGGTATGTCTCACTGTGAGACTCTCACATACATACATACATATAAATTCATACATTGTTTTATCACGTAGAAACGTTCGGTTTCTCTATAAAATATCTATAAGCGTTTATCGTACAAACCAGCGTAAACTCAGTTTATAAACTTAACATAATATATATTCTCACAGTCTCGCAGTTTAAACCATTTATTTTTTAATTGATAATACCGGACTATTCTTTTTATGCGTAAAAAATCGAAGCACTACCATTTTTTAAAAAAACATCGGTTTTTATCTCTCTTTTGTGACAAATATCATATCGTCTCTACTTTACTTTTTACCCTTCACAGCTTTTTTCAAAGTCATGTGCAAATCCAAGGAATACTTATTCTCAAAAGTCTTTCCACATTCTTGACACATGTAAAGATTATGAACTCTTATCAAATGCTCTTGAAAATTCAACTGGCCATGGAATCTCATGGGACAATCCAAACATCGTAAACCCTTCTCATTTTTCTTCTTTCCATTTGACTTCCCATGAGCTTGTCTTCGATGAGCTTCCCAATCCTGTTTGTAAATCTGTACTCCACACTTCTTACAATTTATCCGTGGGCGTTTTTTCTTCTTCAGTTGAATTACATGAGCATCCGCAAAGTGTGCATAATATCTTGCCACCTTATCAAACCTGGAATTACACCGGGGACAAAGAATATCATTGCAATTCTTTTCCTGCTTATCTTTCTTCTTCGTGTGTCTTCTTTGTTCATGCTGCGCCAATTTGACCAAGGTAGACTTGACAACTTTGCAAAATTGACACTTAAACTCTCCTGGAGTGTGGTACTTCCGGTGAAGTTTATATTTTTCCTTGCTGCTGAATTTGGCATCACAGCCATCAAAATCGCAGGGGAAATAGGGAACGTCTTTAGTTTTCTTCTTCTTTGAAGCTGGAGGAGATTTGCTTGGTCCCGGATTTGGGCTAGGAATGGGGGTCTTTGGTTGTACTTGGATTTCTTCGATGAACACAATGTCAGGTTCGGAATGGGAATCCTTGGATGACTCTTCAATGTCAATGTCGACATGCTCAACGTTTTCTTGTTTCACTTGGATTGGATTAGTTTCTGGGGGAACTGGAGATGTACTTGGTGTCGGGGTCACCAATTCATGGGCATCATTTTCCTTCGCCGATTGGCTTTCCTGTGGTGGTGGTGAGTTGGAAAGCTGTTGAGATTCTGAGAAGGACCCATCTCCTTGAGGACACTGGCTTGTTGATTCTGATTGACTTGACAATGATTCCTGTTGACTTGAGCTGCTTTTTGAGAGTTTGGCTTTCTTCTTTAACATGTCATTCTTGAGCAATTTGTGACTTTCAGAGTACAGATTGTGCTTGCGCAGGAGTACATTACTTGGAAATGAGATTTTGCAGTAGGAGCAATAATTTTGCAATAAGAAGGACCGCTTGGAGGGAGTATGATGAAACCGGATATGCTGTCTAAGGGTGGCTTCTGAAGAAAACACTTTGAAGCAGGATTTGCAGGAATAAGTACACTGACTTAGGATGGTGGGGGGTTCCATGGAAATGGGAGGGGACATAGAAGGTTCTTGAGGTGGTTCCGTATTTATTCTAAAACAAAAGTGATAAATCATAAAACTATTACTTCTTAATTTAGTTAATTATTATATTACCGAACAAACCGAAGTATTTGGTACATACCTTGCGTTAGTATTGGCTTCCGGAATTACAGAAACTTCTTGAAATTCACTTGGCATCTGACCTTGCATTTCTGCGGTAGACCGTACTCCAGATTTTTCAGGTGATTTCTCTGTCCCACTAAAACAACAAGAAAACTGCTAAACTGTTCATTTTTCCTAAAAATCTACTATATTTCTATTGATAGTTTACCTATTGTCGGCATTTACTTCTGGAACTCTAGAACCCTCGTCCATACCACTTGGCAGACCTAGGATGCTGGGGGGTTCCGTAGGAAACGTCTTGGAAGGTTCTTCAGGTAGTTGCGTTTCCATTCTAAAATAAAAATATAATTAGATTCAAACATATCCAGATACTTCCTTAGATTACTTTACATTAAATTGACTTTTTGGTATACCTTTCGTCAAGATTTACTTCTTGAACTCCAGAAACTTCCTCAAGGTCATTTGGCATCGGTTCTTCAGTTTCCACTGCAGGTTTTACCGCAGTTCCTTCAAGTGGTTCCTTTGCCCCACTAAAACAAAAACGGAACATTTAAAACTGCTCATTCTTTTAAATAGTCTATTAATATATTTAATGAAACCTTACCTCTCCTCAAGATTTACTCCCCCGACTTCAGAAACCTCCCCAACGTCACATGGCACATGTCCCTCATCCCCCACAGATCCTCCCCCCACCCCCACTTGAATTTCTTGAGAGTACACTGGCATTCCTACCAACTCATCCAAAAAAGTTGTAGAATTCACCTCAACTGCCTGCCTTAGCTCTTTCCTTAACTGATCCAAAATCCCTTGGGCATCCTCCCCCATTCCCCCTAAAGAACCCCTCAAACCCCCAAAACTTTGACCACTTATCCTAGTGTCCCCCTCCATCTGAACACCACCACACCCTCTTTCAAAAGGACCAGGAGGCTCCTCCAAAGCCAAAACTGTAACGGCAGCCAAAGTCGCAATCCATCCCACAAAATACTCCAGAACCCACTCACTCAGCTCTTCCTGCACCTCCATCTTCACTCCACGCCCTCCACCACCTAGAATCAATCAAAAATTAATTAAAAATCCCAAAAAATCAACTCATTTCTTAATTCCACCAACTTACCCCCTTCTTGAAGCAACTCCTCCCTAAACTCCTTCCTCCACTGTCCCTCCCTCTCCTCAATCCGTCTCCTCTTCTCCTGCCAAATCTCCGGTCCCCTGTTCGACCTCAAAATCCTCCTCTTTAATTTCCCCATCTTTCCCCTCACACCTTCCTCCATTTCCTTCCACTTTTCCACAGCTGTACAAACCCCCTCCACCAAAATCCTACATTCCCCACAGCACCCTCCATCTTCCCCCTCCAAACACCTTGAACTTATCTGCCTCCCCAGCCAAATACCCACCAAATTCACAAATCTGGATAAATCCTCATCAGTCTTGGGACATTTCTTGTAGCAAAACAGGCACAAAGTCAGGTCACTCCCTTCCAAACCCCGCATTGGGGAAGGCCCAGGTACTACTGAACTTAATTGACTTGTCATTGTCAATCGCCTAATTACTAATTAAATGGTTAATGAGCCATTATAAATTATCAGCTGCTGTGCTGAGCTTGGAGAGCTCAGAAGCCCAAACAAGTGGGTTTGGTGAGTGCGCGTAGACGATCCAAACTGCTGGGGCGGAATGAGAATGTTGTAAACGATTAGGCGACTTTGTACAGAAACGTTACTTTACATGCATCACCGCTTTTGCTCTTGAACCTAAACTTTATTATGGCTAATTATCTATTAAATTGCTAAAAACTTATTTTAATGAAGTTTTCGTTGGGAATTTGCACAACTTGTGGATAGAATGTTGTGATTAGAATAATTTACATGCATAAATTGGGCTCATTTGGTTTCTGAAAATTGGTGATTTCACAAGTTTGTATGATAACCTGGGAATTCAGAAAGAGAGTATGTTCTATTAAAGTATTATGCTGATTTCTGATTGATTTTTAAGGGAAATGTGGGGTGTGGTGGTAATTCGAAATGCTTACAATTCATTTCTGTGATAGCTATGATTTCTGAGTATTAGGTGAAAAAAGCATGCATGTTATAGTATTTAAATAAAGTATCAACTATATAAACAAAACATTTCTTTTAGTAATTTTATTGTGTAATCGTAAGAACCAATCTAACTTAATAAGCCCTTTTATTACAAAATCAAGTGGAAATTGTTATGAGGAAAGGATTTGATCTAATTGGCAGAGCTAATAAATTCGGTTTTGGTATGGTTTTTCCAGTTATTAATGTATTTTTTTGTAACAAAGGTCAAGGTCATCAACCAATTTCTAAATGCTTGAGTTTAAGTTTCAATTTTAATATATTTTCTTTAATATATTTTGCTTTTAAGCTGAGGATTTGCAGTTGATTGTGACACGAAATCAATGCTGATTTACAATAACTTTTATTATTGATATTGATCATAAGTGGAGTTTTCAAAGGTTCAAAGCTCATTTTGTTAACTCAGCTCCCACATTGTGTAAATTCTTAACCGCCAAAGCACACGCTTCTGGATAAGAATACACATTGTAGGCTAATCCATGCTTTTCCGCTAAGGCCTTTACCCGATGACAGATTTCCTTTTGACGAAATTGTGGCATGTTTGGGAATAAATGATGCTGTAATAAATGTTATTAAAACAGTTTTAAAATTTATAAAAAAAATTAAACTATATTGTATATCCAAACAGTTAATTACCTCAATCTGATAATTTAAGTATCCCATGAAATAATCCACAAAAAGGGATGGCTTGATATTGGCCGTGTGCGTTAACGAGTACTCAACCCAATGGGTAGGCTGTTCCGCCACGTCCAAGTGAGTATGACTCAGTGCAAAATTAACCGCAAGAAAGAAATTACCCCAATAAGCCATTAGAAAATACCAACCAATTCCAACCCCATAAACTGCAAAGAAACAGGTTGGTATATTTAGAATCATTTCATGATACGCCTTTTTACGAAGTTGATAGCGAGGATGTAGCACAAATTTCCAAGCAATGTAGGCAACAAACACATCAAGCGTCCAGTAAAAAACTGCCTGAAAATAATAATCACATTTTGTAATACTATAACTATTATCATGTTCATCTAAAAATATACTTAAAACCAAGTAAAACTTACCTGATATCTTACGAAGAAGGAATTTATTTGCTTTTTGTCCTTTACAGTTTTCGTGTTAAACGCTACGTAAGGCAATGTGGCAAGATCAACATCATGCTCTAATCGCTGTGGCATAGCGTGATGACGATTATGCTGAGAATTCCACCAAATTGATGAAACTCCCAATGCCAAACCTATTTTTATCACCAAAATGAACAGTTAGTATTCATTAAGATTTTACAAAAATTGTCTGCTAAAATGTGCCAATTTGTTCATACACATGCAAAAATCCTGTATGGCTTTATCCATCTTTGGTCTTCCTGTCAATGAGTTGTGTCCCCCTTCATGCACCACCCAGCTAAACCGGCTAAGTGTAAATCCAAATAGAATTGTACCGAGAAATTTTGTAAAATATGTTTCGCATTGGTAAAATATGGCCAATCCGACTAAGCACAGGGCGATTGGTTCAATCAGACGAATAATCACGTGAGGTATTGAAGGCTCAAAATATCCTTCTGATTTCAACTCCTGAAATAATTTATTGAAATCGGCTGTGAGTGCGTCATGACGTGTTAAAGCTTCTGACTGTAGTCCTCCTATTTAGCAAAATTATATTTTTTTCAAGTTCATAAGTTGTTGTCTGAATTTTTTGTAAAACAAAATCTTACGTTCTTGCGGCGCTGCTGGTCGCTTGGGTAAAGATTTCATAATAGCCTCAACCCTGTTCATAGAACGGTAGTGAAATTGACGTACGGCATCCGTGGCATCTTCACCAGGTTCCGTGTAAAAATTAATCACACTGCCGCCCGGATGTCGGGGAATGAAGTTTGAGATGTCGTAAAAGTATCCATTGTAGTAAATCTCCTTAGTCTTGCTCTCTTTGTGCTGTGTAGCATCGTGAAACCCAGGTGTGTCCCCTTTAACGTTCGGAGGCATTGCCAGAAATTGTATTTGGAAAGTTACACAATGAAATACCCCGTCTTAGATTCCTGGGAAATTGTGAACACTCCAGTACGCTTTCAGGAAAAGACTGAGATCCACTTAGGAAAGTATCTGTGATTATATATAAATGATATATTGTTTTCAACAATGCGCTGAATAACATCAATTGAGTAAGTTGTGTGAACTGTTTTAAGCCATAAACACATTGTTGTTATTAATGTCATTATTGTTTAATTTTTTCAGAAAACCGACAGAATGAAGATGAGATGACGTAAAGATTTGCGTAAGTAATCACACAAACAACCTGAATACCTGAGGTTTACTTGTGCTTAAAGTTCATATAGTGGGTTAGTCTTGTGGTATTTTTTAATCAGCAGAAACCCAACTGGAGAAAATGCAAAATTTGGCGAGGAAAACAGCAGCAAACTTGTAAAATATATACTTATAAAATTTACCAATCATGCGGCTTATGATCAACAGTTAAAATCATTTGATTTTTAATATGATGAGAAACTAAAACAATATGTAACAACATTCATGCAAAACAAGCAATTAGCAGTTAACAAGCCAAGTAGCGAAGCACATCAGACAAATTAGCTTAAATCGCCATAATCCTGTAATATTACTCAATTTTTTTCATTTACTGCATAAAACACTTTCTTATATATGGCAAAAAAGCAAATCATGTAATTGATTTTGTTTGTTGCATCCATTTACGTATATACGTGGATTGTCGCCAAAAGGTTATATGTCGCGAAATTTATTAAAAATTACATTACGTAGTAACGTTGTGTCCGCGCATGCCATACCAAGATCGTTTCATATAGTTTATTATTGTCAAAAGTTAAGATTTTTCTGACATATCGTGTCAACGTACATACGTTTGGATGGACGGACGGACTAGCAAAATCATTCTATCCGCTTTATCTAAATAGTAATATGAATTATTAGGTGGTATCGCGTGGATGGAATTTTCCGTTCCGGATATTATTCAAAGTAAAGATGAGATTACGTATTGCATGTCATATGAACATAAACCAGAATTAAGATTTAATGAGACCCATAATGTGAAACAGTTTGAGTAGTGAGTCATTTCAGCATGTAGCACAATATAACATTTTGCGGTTTATGTTCCATTGCAAAATTATTAAAGTGGCTAGAGATGCATTGACGTAAAGGAAGATTTCAGGTTCATTGTATACAAAACACAAACCAACAAAATTAAATTCTAATAGGGTTCTTTGCAGCCACTTTGAATATTACGTTTGTTTGAGTGCCAATTTAATCTGTTGTTATTACTGATCACCACAAAACTGGATAAAGACGCATGAGACGCATTCAAGAACCACAACTTTATGCGAATAGGCTTGCAATTTTTGTAAACAGTTTGATCTCTGTGTATGTAAAAACTGCACATATGAAAAGACAATATTAGGTTAGCCAGTCAATTTTTGTTTTTTCGCGTTTGCAATGATTTGTTTTGAGGTTAAATAATGAAACCAAGTTTTGTACCGATTACGCAACGTATATTATATGAAACCACTTTCAATAAATGATAATACTTGCCTTAAGCAATCTAGGCTTGTTTGAGTTTAACAACCTAAATCACTTAAAATTTAATCTGCAAACTGATAATTTCTGAATTTCTGAATATTGCTAAAACTTGTGTTGTTTGGCTTGTCATATCAACAGTATTGAAAAACATTTTGTTTTTCTCAAACATTGCATGCATCAATTATTGTGCAAATAGACGGTTCCAACGCTGTAAATGTGAAACGTATTAAAATACTAAGAGCTTTTTAAAAACCTTTCACCAAAAATCAAATGCAAATAGCAATTCCAATTTTTCTAAAACAAGTTAACATTCATAATTAAGATTATAAAACATTTTTGATTTACTAGTAATTCCCTAAATTAATGCACAATAATATTCCAATAATATCAACATTCATTTAACAGGTCTAAACTATCAAAGGTAGTTCACTCTATTCATTTGAGAACTACATAGCATAATATACACAATATATGCACCTTTGTCTCTGAGAGCAATGTGTGTATCGGTTTCAGTAGAAATGAGCTTTGGGCATCATTCTGCCAAACAGCTTTCATATAGCCGTATCGTATGTGTAGCAGTATAGCTTTTGGTTCATGTCATTTATTTTACAAAAGCCATGCTTTTTTAGTCGGCTAGTCCAGAACAATACGCACAGTGCGACATTTAAAAAAAGACATTTCTATAACATTACCAGCGTTTCTGTGTTTGTAATTTGTTGTGCTAATTGTTAGATGTTTTGTTATAGTGAAAATTTATTTGTAAATTAAAATGGAACCTACAAAAATGTCTACTTCGTTGTGCATCTTCTGTCTTAAAAATGATCAGTATAACGTTGCTGATACAGAAACTACAACTGAAATGGAGAAGAATAAAGTAGTAGACAAATTTTGGAAACTGTGGAAACCATTTGTGAACAGTGAAGAAACCTCAGAATTTAGAACATTGAAACTTCCTAACACCAATGGGAATTCAACAGGAAGTTGAGGCAATGGAAAAGTTTGAAGTGTTTAGGAGCAAAGTGGTTAAGCTCAGTGAGGTTTGATAAATAATATAGCTCAACTTTTACAATCCTTCAGTTCTGATTTTAAGCCCATATTTTGCTTTGTTAAATATTTCAGGTAAAAGAAACTGACAAGGAAACCTTTTCAGGTGCCAGCGCGATCTAGAGAGGAGATATACCGATTCTGGTCAAGTTTAGTGCGTAGATTACGAATCTGAATTTTGTTTCCTGCAAAAATAATGTTTTCGTCTTCTACAGTAGGATTTATGTAGCGCGCGCAAGCTGTATTTGACGCAGTTCAGCGTAAGCGCAGCATACCTTTGCTCCTTACTTTTCTCTCTGCCTTTTTGTTGCTTGCGTAAGAGAGAACGCGCGCTTGCTTTTTCTCTTCACAAAGCACAGCAAGCTGCATACTCCTCCTCCTTCCTCCCCAATCTACAAAGTAATATTACATACACGCATAATTCACGTTGCAAGTTGCAATATTAGATAATAACAATCGAATATGCGCATTTTAAATTTTAAACACTTAAATTTAAAATCGAAACGATGTTGCAGCGACGCTGCCAAATAATGCGCAGTTTTTTTGAGAAATAATATGCGCGTAATCGATAACTATAAAATTATTAATTTGCGGAATATGCGCGTAAAAAGCATTGAAGAAAAATTGATACAATCACGCATGCTTTATGCGCAGAATAGATCTTACAGTTTTCAGCAGCATTTTGATTCTTGTTCATATTCCACGCATAATCCATGCATAAACTAAGTTGCGTGATACGCCAAGAGCTAGGTATACAATTACGGACAGCAGTATCTCATATGCTGATTTGTACTTGACTTTTCATTTGCTCCACAAACAACGGAAAATTTAGCTTAATTGATTGATTGGTGTCCGTAATTCACTTAACAAGTTGGAAGAGGGGTCAAGTTTGGAAAGTGATCAAAAAGTTATAGCCGTTGGAGCATCGTTATCCAGATCTTCAGGGAGGTGCAACATTGTCAGTCGGAAATCAGGATCATGTAGTGACCGTGGTGGTGACCATATAGTGTTGGTCTACTAATTGCATCCGGTAAGCCGTTGTTGGGACTAGTTGGTAAGCATTAGTGATCTTAAGCAACCAAGAACAATGCTTAGTATATTTCTAGAACATTTAGCAAGAAATTAAGTCCGGTGTTTGTCGGGTTGTTTTAGTAGGTTCTGAAGTAGTTTATCAACCAGCCCTCACCTGAATGCTGAGGGACCTTCAACCAATGGTTAGCCGGCTGCCTTTCGTCAGAACTCGAGAACCGGAAATGGGCATTTAACCAGCGCCAAATAAAATGGGAAGGACATTTCGTCATCGGGAACCGGTCAATTGTCTTTAGGCAGTGGTCATGTAAACATTAAAGTGTCTCCAGTCATTGCCCAAGCAAATTGTGTTCATGTAGCAAAGCAAGTTCGTTAATAAAATCAGATGTTTTTTGCAGTTTGTAATATGCGTAGTATATGTATTGATTAGATGTATATTAAGTGGAAAAAATACCTGCAATTATTGCGCATATTCCACGCATACTTTTTATGCAGTTTCTGCGCATATTATATTTTTCTCTTGCATATATGCGTACGCATATTTTACGCAGTAACCATGATCGAATATGCTTCTTTTATGTGGCCACTTGCAACTTGATATATGCTGTACGTAAACCGCGCATATCCGATGAAATTTTGTAGATTGGGTCTCTCTTCCAGCGCAAACAACAAAAAGTAGAGAAGATGGAGGAGTAAAGATATGCTGCGCTTATGCTGAACTGCGTAAAGTACAGCTAGCGCGCGCTAAATAAATCCTACTGTAGATGACCAAAACATTAGTTTTGCAGAAAATAAAATACAGATTCGTAATCTACGCACTAAACTTGACCAGAATCGGTATATCTCCTCTCTAGATCGCGCTGGCACCTGAAAAGGTCTCCTTGTGAGACGATCTCACCCACAAACTTGCTTGGACATACTTTTTGTAAAACTCTTACCTCTGGAACCTCTATGAAGATTTACGACATTGACAAATAGCGTATGAAAACTGAAAATGTTGCTGCCAAAGTTAATAAGATCCTGGCTCAAACGCTAGACCACGTTTTGGAAACGGAAGCCGAACCTGTAGAGTTTGACAATAAAAATTAGTTACACTTTCCGGAAAACGACAACTCGGGGGAGGAGATGGTGGTGGACATTCAATCTTTTACTGCAAGTCCTATAAAGTATAAGTTTTTCTGTGAATTGCAAACCCATACACTTGAAAAGTTGAACATTGTAGAAATTAACGAATTAATTTTTAAATACAGGGGTTCCAAAAATCTTTCCTATTTGTCAGAAGAAATGGCTACAGGAAGCCAACTAATCGTGTTCTGGCGCCATTGTACAAAGTAATAATCCTAACCATTTTTGTAAAGAATTTTAAACCAGGAATTGCAAATTCAATATGATTTTTTTTTGTCAATTTTACGGTGCAAAATATGTTCATAGACACAATTCGAGGATTTATGTCAAGTCCAAGCATGGAGTGGACGAATCACAAGAAAGACCAATGGGGGAAAGGAACTTGATGAAAATAAAAGGAATTAAAAAGGGGGAATGAATTGTTGCTGGTGTAAACCAAAATTAAATCGCAACAATAAAAGTTGTTTCGTAAATAAAGACAGATTTAACACGTTGTGCATAAAATATTATGTAATAGTATTGAAGCTAGTTCTGAAGAATATATTAATAATAAAACATGTGAATGTACTTTTTAAGCCGATCAAATGCAGAAAAATTATATTCTGTAATAATTTTGAATAAAAGCTTTTGTACAATATAGTATGAAATAATTTTTTAAATAGTTTAAAATTAGTTAAAGCTTTAAAGTCAAAATCCATATGTAAACAAAAAGGAGTTAATAAATTACAGTTATTTGAAGATATAAATATTTAGTAAAGAATACTGAAAACAAACCTTTGCAGATAATTTTGAAATAGGCTATCCGTAACTAGCTTTATGTAAAATGAGTTATAATCAGATAAGATTGCAAGAAGAATTACTACCGATTGAAAAATCAATCGTGCATGTTTATATCGTAAGCATGAAATCCTATTTCTATTTTTTCAAGTGACTCGTGGCAAAAATCAGATACTACTCCTACTGCTAGCAGGATATTGCTCAAACAAATAACACTACAAGGCAAAGCAACAATAACAGTATTTCAATTTCAAAATGGTCAAGGTTTCAATTACGTGCTGATTCTGGTATGCGCGTGTTCGAATGATATGAAAATTAAAATTGATCCAAATATGACTACACGTTAACTCATCTGAACTTACATTTTGTAGGATTAGCATATCGGTGACTATATGTAGCAAAATTATTTTCATGTCAGTTAAAACTATATTAAGAAAAAAGCCATCAAACTAGAGCACGTGTAAACAAGGTTTGCTATAGATTAAAAGAAAACCTAATTACAAACTATTGATTATCAAATGGTCGAACAAACACGACGGGAAACACTGTATCTCAGTTTAAGCTCAAACTAATATTTTTGCGAAGTTAAAAACCGAGTAGGTTTATCTGGTATTCACTGAGACTAAACCCAACATTTTGAACTAGACGTCCATTAATATCTGTATTTGCGACCAAACTGATATAATCATTGGTGTTCTGTCCTGTCGTTTAATAATCAAAATGAAGCTTTACGCTTTTCTCTTAGTTTATATTTGCAAAATTTATTCGGTTCGTGCCACTTCCAAAGGTTTGTTTGCAACAAATCAAGGTAACCCTACGGTTGTTGCAATTAAATTGCCGTACGTAACAACCACTCTTGAGAAAGGTGTTAATCTAGCAATCGAGAATATTATCAACTCTCTATACCATGACCCTTCTGGCTATCTTATTTGGTTAATAGAAGATATGAAACCAAAACCATGGAAAGCATTTTCAAACACATGGAAACACAATCACATTACTGATCATAAGTCTTGTCAGTTAATTTACGCTGCTGATGCAAATTTGCATAATAATGCAAAGTCGTTTGCTAACTTGTCATCTACAGCATCACCTGAACACCGCGTGTGGTGGAAATGGTTACATGCATGGAATTTAGGTCCATATTTGCAAGAACTCAGTTGGGAAACAAGTACGCTCTTTGTTGTTACAACCGATGTAAGATTTAGAATAGACGTGAATATTCTGCTGACGTCTACAATAACATTTGTATTATATTATAAGACACCACAACATTTTCTTGCAAAGTGGATATGCAGACAGTGCGATATTGAAGTCAGTCTTTGGCACAAGCAAAAGTTATTTTCCAAACAGACCCTACTTTATTATTCCAAATTTCTAACAAACAACAAATTTTACACCGAAAACGGAAATGGCATACTTACGCCAATATTTATAAACCTTGCTCACACTACCGACGAGTTTCTGAATTCTTCAACTTGTCCTAACTTCTGGACCCTATACTTGTTTCGTGATGGCAAAAAATACAATACATCAAGTTACATTTTTGACACTCAAGAAATATTGAAATTAATATATGAACAGTGTTTCCACCCAACCAACATAATGATTTTGGAGGTGTCAAAACAGCTAAACTTTACACCAATCAGTAGGATAAACAAATTTAAACTAAAAACTCTCGTACATACGAAAGCAGGAGTTTATGACAGCGTTGTTCCTACTTCATCCTATCTTAGAACCAAAAAGTCAAGCTTGGTACAACTGGAAAATACAGGATCAATGCTACCGTACTATTGTGTACAAAAGACTACATTTGTTTATGAAGGTATTTTTAATGTATTGACGTGTCCTTTTTATTACGAAGTTTGGATATGTTGTGTTGTATCACTTATTTTAATAACATTTTATTTCAAAATATCAACCAAAAAGAAAACTTGGTTGCTTGCAGTCTTACAGACTGTGCGTATCATGCTGCAACAAGGAACTGAAAAGATATCGTTGGCTAAGTTACTGTTTATAGCCTGGTCTTTTTTAATGGCGTTTTTGTATACTTGTGACATGACCGCCAAGGTTATTTCTCCACCAAAGCCACATGTTGCTCAAACTGCATACGAGCTTTTACAAATGGGATATAAATTTCATGAACAAAGAGATTTAGAACAAGAAAAACAAATGAGTGGACTTCGTTTATATCAGCGAAAGTTTTATGCCAAAGGTTTTCAGACCCAACTCAACTCGGAGGGTTTCAAGGGTAAGTTGTTAGATTTGAAATACTGGGTTTATCCACCGGTTCCTTATAAAACGATTATGTTTCATAAAAAAGACATTTTTAAAGACAAGTTGACCGAAAATACTCCAACAAAAGGAAAAACGTGTTTCATTGTTCAAAAGGAGTACGCCAAGTTTAATTTATATGTAGAAATATTTGGGATTTTTAGAAAACCGATGGCTAGTATGTTATCCAAATTTAAGTTTGAATCACACCTACAAGGGTACTGGATAGGAAGGTATTTAAACTTAAAACGAATTAAAAGCCGATGGTCAAGTCAAGCGCATAAGGTTAAAAAACTA